>JAWNNJ010000829.1:0-17296 GCA_035045125.1 Hypselothyrea guttata | reverse complement strand
AGCACATGGGGTCTTTCGCCCGGAGCTTGACACACGCCTGGATCTCATCTCTGTTGTGCAGCCAATACTGATGCTCCGGGGCTCTCGTATGGTGGTGGGCCCGAAAAGGTGACATACAACAAACTCTTCAAAGAGTTAGAAGAGCGGGCACTCCTATGCATAACGGAGGAGCCCTACCAGAACCACGCCCACAGAAGGCAATGGAGGATATACTGTGACGTACGATCCAATCGACACTCAGATTCGGCTCAATGCATCCAAAACCGCGCCAAAGGCTTGTTGCGGCTGGAACTATGATTGTTAGGGCTACGGGGTAAGCTATTACAATAGCCAGAACGATTAGCGAATCTACTGACTACATATGCGAAAAGACTGTCCATGACAAGGGCACAACAGTGTCACTAGGGCTGGGCAAGCGAATGGAAAAGGGGAGCTCCGGAACCCTAATGCGTGTGAATATCTTCCGCGGATGGGTCAAAGATGGCAGCAGGCGTTGGAGCCGCTGTGTACTGTGCGAAGCCCATCGACAAGATTGTATGCATGCCGGAGCTTCCCGGACTACTGCAGCATCTTTCAAGCCCAGAAATTTTTGCCATCCGGAATGCCGCAGAGGAAGCTCTCAATCTTGGAAGAGGTAAAGCGCCAAATCAATCTCTGTGTGGATCGCCAAGCAGCTATCAAAGCAGTAAAGGCGACCAGCATCTCGCTAGCCAAAAGTGTTCTGGCGAGCAGAGAGTCGCAGTAGATCTGTTAGCGCTCAACAAAAAAGTGCATTTCTACTGGGTACCGAGCCATCGGGGCATTGATGGAAACGAATGGGCAGATCATCTAGCCAAGGTCGGTGTACAGCTAAACGAGGACGTGGTCGAGAGCGTCGCAACACCGCTCACCACGATTTACAAAAGATCTGGAAGACGCGGAAGAGCAGCAGAGGCGGAATGCAGATGGAGATCCACATCCTCCTGCAAAACGTCTAAAATAATGTTCAGGACCCGCAGCAACAAACTAAAAACCTTACTACTGAGCTTGGGTCGGCCGGACTGTCGAGTTGCTTACGGGAATCTCTCGGGGGCACTGTCTCACGGCCGTACATGCCTGTAGGCTCAATATTCTTACCAATAAGAACTGCAGGAGTTGCAATAAACCATGAGTCCAGGAAACTCTAGAGCATGTCATGTGCCACTGCCCAGCCCTGGCAAGGACAAGACACAAACATCTCGGCTCACATGCACTACAACAACTATCAGACGTCGCCCGTAGATCTCCAAGGGAGCTGCTAAACTTTGCCAAACAGACGCATATCCTTTCTGGATAAAATTTTTCTCTAGGAACCCATCACCGGTTTCACTAAGGATCATCCCTGGTCTATGTGGAATCCCCACTTGCTGGGGGTTCACCGGCACAACCTAACCTAACCTAACTCATTAAAAATGGGTGAATATTTATATTTTATTTTACAATTTATGACTATACTTAAAAGCGGATTCAAATCAAACCAGTAGGGACGGAGCTACAGTCGGACGTAACCGACTGTAGGAGACCCTGTACTTCGTGTTTTCTTCGCTGTTTCTTATCCGACCGTAATGTAATTCACAGCATTGATGAAGAAAGCCATAGACTACGTGCATGCCAAATCCCGTATATTTACCATTAAAATCATAGCCATAAAACCGAAAATTTATGCAAAATTGTTTTTCAATTAGCGGACCAATGTGAACAGTTATCAAAAAACTAAAACAAACTTGATCTGATTGACGCATAGGACAACCTAAAAAGCAAAAAATGGTATTTTTATACCCTGTGCCCATTTGAAAAATGGGAAAAACAGGGTTAATAACTTTGTGCGAATGTATGTAACAGCCAGAAGGAGGCGTGGCAGACCCCACAAAGTATATATATTCTTGATCAGGATGACGAGCTGAGTCGATATAGCCATGTCCGTCTGTCTGTCCGTCTGTCCGTCTGTTTGAACGCGTCGATCTCAGCAACTATAAGAGCTAGAAAAGCCGTTTTGGTCATTTCTGAAAGGTGTATACCATAAGCAGATCAAGTTTACTTTAAATCTTGGATGCCACTCCCCTTCCGCCCACAACGAGCATAAAAAGAATTCATTCGCCAATTTAAGAGACACAAATCGAGTTATATAAATTCTGTTTTCAGTTTTTTGTAGGTCAACATCAGGCGCAGATAAGGCTTTTTTCAAATTTTGGATGCCACGCCCCTTTTACGCCCTAATTCATAAAAACTGAATAACAAGCGTAATATTGAACATAGAACGTTGTTATTCGGTATATATACTCTCTTCTATTATATTAAACTTTCCTGAGAAGCGCATTAAAATCGATCAATAAACACAGGAGTTATAGGCGAAACAATATTGCAGGTGTTGCCTCGCTCGCTCATTAGCAGCGCGGCCAATTAAGCGGCACATATAGGAAACGTAGCAGAGACAGCATTGCTGCTACGCTGCATATGACAGTTTTATAATATTTTGTTTTTAATATATTTAACTATCTTGCAATGAGCATTTAAATCGTTTAATAAACAAAATATAAATAAATTAAATTATATATAAAAAATGTTAAATTAAATTATATACTGTATTTGCGAGCGCGCAGCGCCAGCTTTGGCACAGGGTATAAGACAGTCGGGCCCGTCCGACTGATCTGCTCCGCCCATTCTGGTTAGGTTTAATATTTTGGAAGATCTAGGGGATTATATTTTTAAATATATTATCTGTTAATATCTTCGCTGTTTCTTATCCGATTGTAATGCAATTCATAGCCATAGACTGCGTTCATGCCAAATCTCGTATCTTTACCATTAAAATCATAGCTTTAAAACCGAAAACTGTTGTGAAATTGTTTATCAATTAGCGGTCCAATGCGAAGAGTTATCAAAAAACTTAAACATATTTGATGTAATTGCTGCCTAAATAGAACCTAAATACCAAAAAATTGTGTTGCTAGCTCTTCTAGTTTCCAAGATCTCGTTGGCTGTTTTTTGTTTTTCGCGGTTAGCGGGTGAATGGGGAGAGATATCAAAAATCTAAAACAAACTTGATCTGCTTGCAGCATAGGAGAATCTACATACCGAAAATGGTATCTCTAACTCTTATAGTTGCTGAGATCTAGATTTTCATACGGACGGACAGACGTACAGACGGACATGGCTATATCAACTCAGCTCGTCGTCCTGAGTCAGAATATATATAGTTTGTGGGGTCTACCACGCATCCTTCTGCCTGTTACACACAGCTGTCATTTGCACTAAATTAATAGACCTTATATTTTATTAAAATACAGGGTCTAAAAAGATAAAAATGTAGCAATATCGCAGTTTTTGTCTACATAAACTTGCGCGTTTTCTTGTTTAAAATGGCGCGTTTTATTGTTTGTTTACGTTTCCGGTGGCCGAACAGCTAATCGCGTGATGCGATTTTTGGTGTAAACACTTGCATCACTTTTAGAATATGCTGCTTAGTGTAAAAACGATATTAATGGCTGCGCTGCTAGAGGGTGAGCAAGGCAACGCCCGCAATATTGTTTCGTTAATATTTCCTGTGTTTTTTTAACCGAGTTTAGAGGACACTTCCCACGACAGTTGAATACAATGAGAAAATGGACGGGGCGGATCGGTGGGACGGAGGCGACAGTCGGAGTCACAAAAGTATTCGTTAAGCAGAAGATATGTTACGGCACAACTTAGCGTTTTTAGTTGGTGAAACATAAAAATTTTAAATTTTTTTGAATGGGGGATGTGTTTATTAATATATTTCTTAATTATATTTGAAAAAAAAAATTGGAAAATCGCTTGATTGCTCCACAATATAGCATAATAAGACGGGAAACGTGGTTTTCAGTCCACACAAAAGTATTCGTTGCATAAAGTTTTTTTCAATATTTTACTTAATTTACTTTATTTTTATCTTAAAATTTATGTTAATTATATAGCCTCTTTGAATCTTCAAACGATTAGGCATGGATTCCACTAATGCGGACATGTTTCCACCGGTAATTTTCCGTGGGTGTGACGCACGGTTTCTCTTGCACTAAGTTAATAGACCCTTTTTACTTATTTAAAGTAAAATCTCGCTTTTTTTATACAACGTGCCCATTTGAAAAATGGGAAAAACAGGGTTAATAACTTTGTGCGAATGTATGTAACAGGCAGGAAGGAAGGTAGGCGTGGCAGACCCACAAAGTATATGCATTTCTTGATTAGGGAGACGAGCGTAGTCGATTTTCAGCCCTGTCTGTCTGTCGGAATGACACGCTGAGATTTCTCAAACTATAAAAGCTAGAGAAGCCGTTTTCGTCTACTTTTAAAAAGTGTATACCATACGCAGATCAAGTTTATTGCAAATCTTGGATGCCACGCCCCTGTCGCCTACAATGAATGAAATAAAATACATTCGCCAATTTAAGAGACGCTGATCTATTTACATAAATTCTGTCCTTAGTTCAGTTTGTAGGTCTATGTCATACGCAGATGAGGCTGCGTAATATTAAACGTAGAATGTTGTGATTTGGAATATATACTCTCTTTTATTGAATTAATAATATAACTATCCTGAAAAGCGCGTTGAAATCGGTTAATAAACAAAGGAGTTATTAGCGAAACTATATTGCAGGCGGCAACTCGCTCGCCCTGTAGCAGCACGGCCGTTAAAGCTGGCACACATAAATTTAATATGAAATTTTCAACAATTATAAGTTTAGCACAGCTTCAGTATGTCGCAGCTAATAGTAGGTTAGTTTTTATGAACATTTGAACATTTTCCCTTAAAACGATATTTGTTTGAAGAAGATATGTCACTACCCGTTATGATTTTTGTCACCCCAAATAAGACGATTGCGCCATTGTGCGACTGTAGCGCGGTCGTTACTGGTTAGAATTACAAAAGCCCGCAAAACCAAAATCACTGAAATGAAAAAGTAAGGTCAATTATTTCTACTATCATCAAACAAAATGTTTTATTACTTCCCAAACCCTTTTAACAGTTTTAGAAAATATGGTACAATTATTATAACAATATAGATAAAGATAATTATTTGTACATAATAAAAAGTTACTTTGTGTATGACAATTTTAACGTAAAGTGGGTAGTTATGACATAAACTGATAATGATTTTGCTTTAATACACAACAATTAAAACCTCTTGCTGTTTTTTTTTTTAATTTGATATAAAGCTTTTAAATGATATTGTTTTATAACTTTCATAAGCTCAATGGCTTGCATTTATTATTAAATTCGAAATAGAACTTTATAGGACTATATTTACTTTATTGTGTAACTGAGACTTTTACACAACACAAAGATGTTTCTATTAAACAACAGAAAAATAAGAAAGCACTAGGTTTACTTTAAACTACAAAACGATGTACATGACTTGGGTTAAATGACGCAGCGTGACTCCCATCTGTGGCATTTCTCTTATCATCATTGACGTCATTGCTCACACTTTTTCAGCACCCGAAGTCTTTGGCGTAGTTCGTTGATGTATTATCATACTAGAGGTTTTAGCTAGGCGTTGTGGGCCTCGTTTACCCTACATATAAATAAATCCGTTAATAAGATTCAAAATAACAGATTACACATTTACCTGGCGCGCCTTTTGGTTCCGGGATTCTGCAATCAGATTGTCTGAAACCTGAAACAAACTCTGGCTCTGCGTTATGAGAACGTTAGTCAAGCGACAACATAGAGCTGCCATTTTCACCTGCTCGGCAATGTTGTTCTTATCTGTTGGATGTATGTAACGTGGCGGAAAAAATGATGGTGCAATTATTGTAGACACGTTATGCAAATTCATCTTGTTAATATCTTTTAGTTCAATTATTGAGTTGAGGAAGCGTAATATCGAACGGAGTGTGTTACGATTTTCATGTGGCAACATTTGACATAATATTGATAACGCTCGGATTTGATCTATCGAAGGCAACATATGACATTGATAGAATAGTTGGATTAACTCGCTTGTTAACAGCGGCTGAGGCAATTCACGTAGCCAACGCTTAAGTAACGCGCTTAATTCATGCACGCTGGCGCCGTTAAGCAATTGTGCTATTTTTGCTGGCTTGGCATAAAAACTTGATTCTAATTCGTTGTAAATTATTTCAGTCTGCAATTAAATACAATTAATAGAAGTAAACTAGGGTGTTTTAAAACAGTTCTAATTCATACCTTGTGTTTTTGTCCAGCTACTCGCAAAATACCCTCCTCTCTGGCGCCACGCCTTAAAAGTTCCGCTAATAAGCCCTCTAAAAACTGAGGTACTAGCGTGGAGTCCATTCCTGTAAGTTGTTGATCCCGTCGTATTAGTGCATTTAATGAGACACCAAACAGGCTGCCCTCTTCTTTGCGGCGCCGCTTGAACGGTTTTCGCTTATCCAACAACACTTGGTTGCGATCAAAGACTGTAGCTAATTCAAGCCAAAAAAATGGCTGCAAACGTTTCAACTCGGTTTCATTTATTGTATCGATATCGGAGTTATATTCCTGTCTTGCACCAGCATCTACTATATCGACATCATTCTGACTAGAATTTTCGCGGCACATGCTTTCAAAGCTAATACCGTATTGTGACGATTCAGAAATGTGACTTTTCTGTTCAGGCGCCTCCAAGTGCATTTTGTTCAATATACTCTCAGGCGATGATAAATTCGATGGATTTGGTAGATATTCATCGCTGGAGTCACCTGATGAAGTATTGTTCTCACTCTGTGAGTCCTGCATAATTTGACCAAGCACGCGGCTACAATAAAATGTTGAACTGTTATTTCTTCAACGACAAAAATTCAATTCCTGACACTCACCCCACGGAACATGATGGGTCTGAACCGGATCGATTGCGTGGTATGTGAATAGTACCAATGCGTGAAAAACCCAACAGCTCTATTCCTTCTGAGGTGTACATGGGTATATCACACCGTACTTGAGCACCGCGAAATAAATCTGTCGATGTGGAAGGCTTTAGTGGAGCACTCGGTGTACGCCGTATTTTCTGCTTCAAGTGTTTATTGTGGCTAGCATTAAAATTAGCAGTGCTATGATCGAATACGCTCACAAAACTTGGTCTGTAAATATATATTCGGTATAGGAACAATATACTATATGAAAATAAATTGAATTGAAATAAATATTAATTGCGTACATTGATGGATTACCCCAAACATCGTCGCCATGTACCGAATCCAATGAGTCTGGTGTGGCACTGCGTGATCTAGTCCCAGTACTCGATTCCTGTTAAAATTTGAATCAAAACTGGCTTAACATTATATAATTAACTTATTATCATATCCTATTATTACATCAAAATCACGAAAGACATCGCGTATGTCCGGTTTTCGTTTAGAGCGATTTTTTGTGCGTCCTCGTACTGTGTGGTTGAGCGCTCGAACACGTTGTTTGATGGCCTCTGCATGTGGCCTCGATAAAGTGGCTAAAACTGGATCGAGATCAGTTGAACGCAGTTCAATACCCTGTAAAAATTAAAAGAGATATATGAGAATAGGCTTTAACCACAATGCATTCAAACATAGAGTTGATAAACAGCCAAAAATTTGTTTCCCTACAGTTGTAATTTTGTAACTTGATCTCGATTGAAATAATCAGGCTTTTATTAATTTTATTATTAAACAAAATAAGACCAATTACAGACATGTCGTATTTATTTTGATCGATATTGGCTCATCACACAATTAATTTAAAGCAGAATATTGTACCACAGTAAAAAAGCAATATGTGCAAAATTTGCTTCTACGATTACCGTTATTTTAACAGATTTTTATAAATGGGCATTTCCATAGAAAGGTCATTTGATCATTTGAATATCTGATTGCAGTTAAGAACAAACGCCAAAATACGTGTAGAAGCTTTAAATTTTAAGTTTCAAAGCTCTCAGGAAATTTTAACGGTACTTGGTATTTTCTCTTGCGCAGCACATGCGTTAGCTCGCGTGCCAAATTTTAATTTAAAACCAGAATGGGCGGAGCAGATCAGTCGGACGGGCCCGACTGTCTTATACCCTGTGCCAAAGCTCGCGCTGCGCGCTCGCAAATACAGTATAAAATGTATTTAAATATTTTACATATAATTTAATTTATTTATATTTTAATTTTATTAACCGATTTCAATGCGCTTGTCGAGATAGTTAAATACAATAAAAAAAATATACAATTTTATAAAACTGTCACACTAAGCGTATCAGCAGTACTTCCTCTTCTTCCCTTTATACGTGCGTCAGCTGCGCTGCGCTGCTGGGCTGCGCTGCCAATTGCGTAGCTTATATCTACTTTGTTTATTAACCGATTTTAATGCGCTTTTCAGCATAGTTAAATATAATAGAATAGAGTATATGTACCAAATAACAACATTCTATCACTAAGCACTCAATACATAGAGGCGTCAAACAGCCAAAAAAGTGGTTTCACAAAAATCTCGACGATCGCGTCCCAGCAACATGCAACCTGTGCGAGTCGAACACGCAACCGAACAGCCGCCTTGAAAATGTATAGGAATGGTTGCAAGCGAGCTCGCTACGAACGCGCTTCAAACGCACGTCAGTCGACTGCCGACTTTTGAACTGAGAGCACGGACTTATTCGTGTTCTCCGCAAAATGCGCATTGCCAGTTCTCAATGATGAGTCATCGATTGCTACTTTGATTCTAATTTCAGTTTTGTGTTTCGATCACTAAGCACTCAATACATAGAGGCGTCAAACAGCCAAAAAAGTGGTTTCACAAATATCTCGACGATCGCGTCCCAGCAACATGCAACCTGTGCGAGTCGAACACGCAACCGAACAGCCGCCTTGAAAATGTATAGGAATGGTTGCAAGCGAGCTCGCTACGAACGCGTTTCAAACGCACGTCAGTCGACTGCCGACTTTTGAACTGAGAGCACGGACTTATTCGTGCTCTCCGTCCCATGCGCTCGTGCCAGTTTGCAATGCTGGCCAGCGATTTCGGTTTTGATTCTCGTTTCAGTTTTCTGTTTGGATGCTGAGCATCGGCGGTCAGCGCACATTAAGAGTCGGGATGTTGATACCCTCTCTAATTTGCATATATTCCGCTGCCGCTAGAATTTAGCAATTGAATGAATAGGGTATCAACTTGCGACGTTCATTGACGTTTGGGCTTCGTCAAAGTTGTTGTTGGGAATTTTGGTTTCGCTTGTGTGAAGAGTTGCGTACTTCGGCTGTGGCTCGGCCTTTGTGCGATGTTGCTGTCTTTGTCGGCGGCTTTGCTTGCTGCAAAAAAGTTCCCACGGTTGTTTGTAGATTCTTGTAGGTGCGTGTAAAGCATATGCACCTGTGTGATCCTATTGTTTTTTTTATTATTTTTATATATATTATAAATAATAAATATGGACATATTATATTCATTTTTCAGGAAATTTTATTGTTAACAATCGTAATGCTCGTATACAATTATTCATATTATTTTTATTTTTTACAGCAGTGTGTGCAGCAATTAATTTTCAATTATGGATATCATACATTATTATTTTTTACAGCATCTTTAAATAACAAATTATAAATTATTCACACATATGTAAATTTTCTACTGCAATTTCTGAATAACAAAATTCTTAAAATAAAAATTATAAATAAATAAATATTTTTTGCAGCGTAATTATTCATATACATGTATGTATATGTATATATTTTCACACCAATCTTTAATAAACAAAATTCATTATATATTTATATATTTATAAAGATTGTTAACAATAAAATTTCCTGAAAAATGAATATAATATGTCCATATTTATTATTTATAATATATATAAAAATAATAAAAAAAACAATAGGATCACACAGGTGCATATGCTTCACACGCACCTACAAGAATCTACAAACAACCGTGGGAACTTTTTTGCAGCAAGCAAAGCCGCCGACAAAGACAGCAACATCGCACAAAGGCCGAGCCACAGCCGAAGTTCGCAACTCTTCACACAAGCGAAACCAAAATCCCCAACAACAACTTTGACGAAGCCCAAACGTCAATGAACGTCGCAAGTTGATACCCTATTCACTCAATTGCTAAATTCTAGCGGCAGCGGAATATATGCAAATTAGAGAGGGTATCAACATCGCGACTCTTAATGTGCGCTGAGCGCCAATGCCCAGCATCGAAACACAAAACTGAAATTAGAATCAAAGTAGCAATCGATGACTCATCATTGAGAACTGGCAATGCGCATTTTGCGGAGAACACGAATAAGTCCGTGCTCTCAGTTCAAAAGTCGGCAGTCGACTGACGTGCGTTTGAAGCGCGTTCGTAGCGAGCTCGCTTGCAACCATTCCTATACATTTTCAAGGCGGCTGTTCGGTTGCGTGTTCGACTCGCACAGGTTGCATGTTGCTGGGACGCGATCGTCGAGATATTTGTGAAACCACTTTTTTGGCTGTTTGACGCCTCTATGTATTGAGTGCTTAGTGATTCTATGTTCAATATTACGCTTGTTTTTGAAATTTTAAGTTCAACTATTGTGTAGCTTATATCTCCTGTGTTTATTAACCAATTTCATTGCGCTTTTCCGGACAGTTAAATATAATAGTAGAGAGTATATATTCCGAATAACAACTTTCTATGTTTAATATTACGCTTGTTATTGAACTTTTTATGTTAAAAAACACGAGGTTGTTTGGGTTTTATTGATTTTTGGGCGTAAAGGGGGCGTGGCATTCGATTTTCGAAACAAACTTGATCTGCGTACGATAACTACCTATCTATAGCAACCAAGACGGAATCCCTAGCTTTTGTAGTTGCTGAGATCGACGCGTTCATACAGACAGACAGACAGACAGACAGACAGACAGACGGACGGACGGACAGACAGACGGACATCGCTAAATCGATTCAGCTTGTCTCCCTGATTAAAAATATATATACTTTGTGGGGTCTGCCACGCCTCCTTCTGCCTGTTACATACATTCTGACAAAGTTATTAACCCTGTTTTTCCCATTTTTCAAATGGGCACAGGGTATAATAATTAATAGGTATGCAAATATATAATAGATGTACGCTGCAGTGGTGAAATAGTGATAAGTGCCTTGAGGCACTCTTAGGGTTAAGGTCAACTTTTTTGCTGCTAGTTCACAGCTACGCGCAATTCATTTGTTTATAGTATGATTTTCATACCCTGTACTCATTGAAAATTGGGAAAAACAAGATTAATAACTTTGTTTGAATGTATGTTACAGGTAGGATGCGTGGCACACCTTACAAAGTATATTCTTGATCAAGGACACAAGCCGAGTCAATATAGACATGTCCGTCTGCCTGTCTATCCGTCTGTAATGTATATATTCGAAGATATGACAAAGAGGATTCGTTTAAAGTTGTCTGACTTGATATATGACCAGTTGCTGGAGCTGATTGCGTCAATTTCGTCGGATGAGGAACTGCCGGACAGCTTAAGTTACGATAAGGACGGTGATTTCAATATAGTGGATGTTCTAACCCATGCGATGGAGGATGCTGATACTGATATAGACAGCAATGCCGAAAATGATCCAAATAATGAAAAAACGGTCGTGTTCACCTTGTTGTCGACTTATGTGGGTGTTTATCCATTCGCAAGGACAAATCCGCGAGAAGGATCATATGGTAGCCACAAACTCGTATATTTTACAAACGTATACAAATGTAGAACTGATGAACGAGAAGTTGCTCGAACTTCCGGGAAACGCTTGCTGCAGGACTGGTGACTTATAGAAGCAAAAGCTCCCGCGGTCGTCCTTGCAGTACTCCCAGTCAATATGCACATTGAACAACAATCCATTCCCCATCTTTGCAGACAGACCTGACAATACTGTCTCCACTTTCTCAACGGCCCTTACAAATTGGGCTTAAACTAGGTGAGAAGTCCAAGCCTCCAGTTTTGGACTTGCGCTTTGATCAACTAAAATATTCGCCACACGAGGTGGATCGTAATAGTGGAAAAAGATGGTGCAAGTAGTGCAAAACATCACAAACACAATGTTTTTGCCTTAAATGCAATTTGCTTTTATGCTGCACAGCCAATAAAAATTGTTTTTTGGAATATCATATTAAAAAATAAAATTTGACGGTATAATTTTAAAATTACCGTTTTTGACTTAAATACCTAAGAGTGCCTTGAGGGATTATTTCACCTTTTCTCACCTAACAGGTAAACGAAAGCATCTACGCTCTTTTTGACTTCATATTTGAGTTTAGAAGCCCTAATTTACTATAGAAAAAAATACTTAAAGGCATTTCTTCTATGATTTTGGAAGAATAACCAATTTATCAACAGTTTGTAGTTTAAAAGCTTAATTTTTAAAGCTAAAGATTTAGTATATCCATTGATGCTGTGAATTGTATTGCGATCGGATAAGAAACAGCGAAGAAAACACAATGTACAGGGCCTACGACTGTCGGTTACGTCCGACTGTAGCTCCGTCCTCACTGGTTTTAAATACTATCACTTACATGTTCAAAGGGTTTTGTCAATTCTGGATATCCAGCTGAAATCAGCCACTCTGCTTCCATTTCGCCATCTAAAAAAAAAAATGAAAAAATATTACATTGCCGTTTGGAGCCAAATCAGTAAATTCACGGGTATGCAAAACTCCTTACCTTCATAGTGTGCTTCCGGTTCATTACAGGCCGAATTGGTTTGCAGTAAATATTCATTGAGAAATTCGGTATAGTCTTGTTCACATGTAGTATTATCCAGGGTTGCAGTGCTATTCATTTTGTTTTATCTTTATGTAACAGTGGTAGTGAATGTCAAATATGGCATACTGTTTTTATTGATCACAAGGCATGAGAACGAGATTGCCACCACTATGTGGGGTTACATTTATTTGAATTTGAATTTTCCCTCGCTGTTTCCTTTTCTATGCCACTGTAAATATAGTTGTAGAAGAGAAATTGTATTAACTTATCGCATGGTGTTTAACCGCACTGCAAAATAACTGTACAGGTTTTAAACCAAACATGTCGCAAGTGGAAAGATCAAATCATACAATAAACATAAAAAACGCGATTTTTGAGTTAATGAAGCAGAAATGTTCGTTGGGTAATAATCTACATATGTTGTGTAATCTGTAATCCTATCTTCAATACACAGAGCGTGAGATGAGAATATGTCGTTCTGCTTTGTATGGTGATACATGAGGCTTGAAAACTTTAAACGCGCTTATCTCGAAACGCACTTTTTTGAGTTATGACACTCTTAAACTTTAAACTGAGTTAATAACGTATTCTTACAGCCGCCACTGTTTTTCTTATGTACATACATACACATGTATGTATGCATAAATTGAATTATGAATGAACTGCAGCAGTGACATTAGAACCCCACTGATATTTGGTCGCTTTACAGAAAATTCGATGGTACTCCCAGCACACTATATGATTCACTATGTAATGCCATGCCCTTCTTTACAAACACATATGTATGTACATATGTAGATGGTATGGATGTACGTCTGTACAAAGCAGGCAATGATGTTCTTGCTTCGGGCATACACGCCTCCATTCATTCGTACATACATATGTATATAGATAAGTATGACTATTTTTAATTACTTGCAATATTTGTAGATATGTACAAATGTATGTATATATTTTTGCATAACTATGTACACACACATATAATATGTATGTACATGTATATGTAACTATCACAACTCTCCATGGACAGAGAAGACAATTAAAACTTACATACATATGTACATAAATATGTATGTATGCACAAGTATGCAAATGAAACATACACATACATACATACTTACATACATACATAGAATTTAATCCGTTCATGCTATTGAAACGTATTCAAAAGTTTTTGATACACCTGTTGCTGTCATATATATGTATGTACATACGCATACACACACATATGTACATATATGCGAATGCGCTTACATCTACTGTTAATGTAAATACTATTATCACAAAAAGGGAAATCTGCGTCTTTACAAACGTACATATTTATATTGTATGTACATACATATATTGTCACGTTCACTCTTTCACTTCCTATTAACACATACGCACAATACATGTATGCATTAGCAAATGCATACATATACACATACTAACTTAAGTTCCAAACTACGAATGTGACTTGAGTAGGGGAGTGTATGTATGTATGTACATATAGTTTTAATGAATTTGGTATTCATAACCAATATATGTACATGCTGAAATTCGTGTTCACATATGTAAGTCTATACATACATAGTTTTTTTGTATGTTGATGCAAGCAATTAATGTAAATTGTATGTACGTACATTGAAATGCTCATGTGTATATACATATGTACATATACATATGAATGTAGATAAATTCACTGTCCGCAAGCATACATATCGAACCGAGAATCGAAAATGAACTGCTACTGAGAATGAACTGCTACTGAGAACGAACCACTTCAACTTCACTTCACACAAGCACACAAATACATATGTATGTATGCACATGTGCTACTTACAGCTTATATGGCTGATGTTCGTACAGACGCTCGTACAAATATGACTAAGTATAGACAAGTATGCATTAGAGTAAGTGAATACACAGGTACGTTCATTTGCATATGTATGCTCGTGCAAGTCTATGCAAGTACATATATTCATACGAGCATTTATTTAAATACACATGTATATGTATATGCATGCATGTACATATGTGGATTGACCAGATCAGGTTTAGCATGACCAACAGGTTTGCAAGAATATCGATACGACATAAACCCGACAAAATTGTCGGGTTTTAAACACGCATTAAGCTGCGATGATACCTTCGTTCACAAAAAAATATATATTTTTTATACTTTGCTGTTATTTATTGAACCTTTTCTTATAAGACTTACAATAAGTTTAGAAATCTTTTAATATTAACTTAATTCAAAGTTTAATTTAAACTATTTAACGACTGCGCGTTATTAATGTTTATACATAGCTGGAGTTACATAGAAAAGCAAGCACGCACTGAAAATAGTAGACCAAAACCGAACGACTTCGGCAGCCGAGTGGACCACCTTGTATAATTACATCATAGTCCCCGCAACATACAACTTTTGCGAATCAAACAGAACCGAACAGCCTCCTCAAAACCACTGCTACCATCTTAGTCACTTTGTGGCTAGATCTAGCCACATTTATAGCTGCAGCTATAACCATGGTTAATAGAGCTGCAAAAATATCACTGTTTTCAAAATGGTCCGATATATCGATGTTAAAATTTGAACATCGATATATCGGATGCTTCACTGCATGGTGACGCTTCAAGCTTTAATTAACATTATTTTACATAAACAAAACCAAAATGGGCGGAGCAGATTAGTCGGACAGGCCCGACTGTAAAATACCCTGTGGCCTTTACTTTATATACAATTTTGTACAACTGTCACACTTAGCGCAGCAGCAGTACTTCTTCTTTGCTTTTTACATGCGCCAGCTGCGCTGCGCTGCTGCTGCTGCGCTGCTGGGATGCACTGCCAAATGCGTAGCTTATATAACCGTTGTTTATTAACAAATTTTTATACGTTTTTCAGGATAGTTAAATATTATAGAAGAGAGTTAATATTCCAAATATATAAAATGTGGGCTCTGTCACGCCTCGTTCTGCCTGTTACATACATTCTGACAAAGTTATTAACCCTGTTTTTCCCATTTTTCAAATGGACACAGGGTATAATTAATGTTTACATTTTTTAACCCTGTGCTTTAAAAAAGTAAAAGGGTCTATTAATTTAGTGCAAATGACAGCTGTGTGTAACAGGCAGAAGGAAGCGTGGTAGACCCCACAAACTATATATTATATATTCTGACTAAGGACGACGAGCTGAGTTGATATAGCTATGTCCGTCTGTCTGTCCGTCTGTCCGTATGAACACCTACATAGATCTCAGCAACTAGACATATACGCCGCCGAGCCACGCCGCCGCCGCCGCCGATTTTTGCCCATTTTTGAGCGCCGCCACCGAATCTTAAAAATATCGGCGCGCCATTGGCGCAAAACGTTTTTAAACAGCTTACAAAAAATTATGAAATATGGGAAAAATCATAGAGTAACTACTCCAAGAGCCGCAGTGTCCGCCCCTTTTTATCGATAGCAAAAGTTTTACAACCTAGACTGGCTCATTCTGCTAAATAACATACGGCTGGTCTGTTAAATAACAGGCCCGCTTCATAACAATGTTATCTTAACAGACATGCTCGTTTGTTTTGATTTTCTTATTCTCTACCTACTCAACCGCATACCATATGATGGCGTACCGATGGCGTACCGAAGGCATGCCGACGGCGTTCGTTTTGCATTATGTGGCTTCTGCTTTGCTTTTTATACCCTGTGCCCATTGAAAAATGGGAAAACAGGGTTAATAACTTTGTCAGAATGTATGTAACAGGCAGAAGGAGGCGTGGCAGACCCCACAAAGTATATATATTCTTGATCAGGGAGACGAGCTGAGTCGATTTAGCGATGTCCGTCTGTCTGTCTGTCCGTCTGTCTGTCTGTCTGTCTGTCTGTCTGTCTGTATGAACGCGTCGTTCTCAGCAACTACAAAAGCTAGAGATGCCGTTTTGGTTGCTATAGATAGGTAGTTATCTTACGCAGATCAAGTTTATTTCGAAAATTGGACGCCACGCCCCCTTGACGCCCAAAAATCAATAAAACCCAACCAACCTCGTGTTTTTTAACATAAAAAGTTGAATAACAAGCGTAATATTAAACATAGAAGGTTGTTATTTGGAACATAAGCTCTCTTGTATGATATTTAACTATCATGAAAAGCGCATTGAAATCGGTTAAGAAACACAGGAGATATAAGCTTCACAATAGTTGAACTTAAAAGTTCAAAAACAAGCGTAATATTAATCATAGAATGTTGTTATTGTTGAATATATATTCTCCTATATTATATTTAACTGTCCTGAAAAGCGCATTGAAATCGGTTAATAAACAAAGGAGATATAAGCGACGGAATACTGCATGCACACGCCGTTGCAGCTCAGCAACCTTACGCTTGGAAATAGTGTGCGAGCGAGATGGCGATACCAAGCACGCTGCTGGGCAATTGTGCGATTGTGAGAACATTTGAACATACAAAGTTAAACAGCAAGCGTAATATTGAACATAGAATGTTGTTATTTGGAACAAAAGCTCTCTTCTATTATATTTAACTATCTTGAAAAGCGCATTGAAATTGGATAATAAACACAAAAGATATAAACGAAACGATGCGCGCCCATACTATTCTTTATAAATAAATTAAATTATATTTAAAAAATTTTATTAAATTATATACT
>JAWNNJ010000828.1:0-20661 GCA_035045125.1 Hypselothyrea guttata | reverse complement strand
GCCACTGTGCGACGGCTATAAGAACCCCACCACCCACTCATGTAGTGTGATCACATCTGTATGTGTTAAATCAACAAGAAAAAATTTAAAGACCAAGTATTTGCGGCTTGATACTTGAAATTCAAAGGATAGGCTATTTATATACAGGGTAGAGAGATATTCAGACCACGGACATTTTGATACGCTACTGAAAGAAGAGAAGTTCGTTTTTAGCGCGTTGTTACTAGAAGATGCACCCCCGTATTAAGGGTTAAAGAAGGCAGCCAAAAGCTATTACTACAAATGGTGTTAAACAATTCGGCCAAGATTCCAACAGTTAATATCGGCGGATCTGGGACTGTAATACTCACTGGTGACACAGTTAGCATATCACACCCAGATATGCCGGGAGAAGCCGGTCGCTAATTACTAGAAAAGTAATTTATTAGAAGAGTGTCATAAGTAAAAAAAAAACCGCTTTTTTAGGTTTTTATGCTTCAATGTTCATTGGTTAATCTAAGGTTTGTAAAAATTTCATTACCCATTTTCAACACACACGCTTTTCATGAAGATACTGAGCATAAGAAAGTTTTAAATGCGTTTATCTCGAAACGCCCTTTTTATACCCTGTGCCCATTTGGAAAATGGGAAAAACAGGGTTAATAACTTTGTCAGAATGTATGTAACAGGCAGAAGGAGGCGTGGCAGACCCCACAAAGTATATATATTCTTGATCAGGGAGACGAGCTGAGTCGATTTAGCGATGTCCGTCTGTCTGTCTGTCTGTCTGTCCGTCTGTCTGTATGAACGCGTCGATTTCAGCAACTACAAAAGCTAGAGATGCCGTTTTGGTTGCTATAGATAGGTAGTTATCTTACGCAGATCAAGTTTATTTTTAAAATTTGATGCCACGCCCCCTTGACGCCTAAAAATCAATAAAACCCAAAAAACCTCGTGTTTTTGAACATAAAAAGTTGAATAACAAGCGTAATATTCAGTATAGAAGGTTGTTATTTGGAACATAAGCTCTCTTGTATTATATTTAACTATCCTGAAAAGCGCATTGAAATCGGTCAAGAAACACAGGAGATATAAGCTTCACAATAGTTGAACTTAAAAGTTCAGAAACAAGCGTAATATTAATATTAGAATGTTGTTAATGTTGAATATATATTCCCTTATATTATATTTAACTGTCCTGAAAAGCGCATTTAAATCGGTTTATACACAAAGGAGATATAAGCTTCCTAATATTGCATGCGTCAGACCCAAGTGCAGCCGCTATACGTGTGGGAATAGCGTGCGAGAGGGACAGCAATACCAAGCATGTTGCTAGGCCCTTGAATTGTGCGTATGTTTGAATATTTAAAGTTAGTTAAATAGCAAACGTAATATTGAACATAGAATGTTGTTATTTGGAACATAAACTCTCTTCTATGATATTTAACAGTCTTGAAAAGCGCATTGAAATCGGTTAATAAACACAAAATATAAATAAATTAAATTATATGTAAAATATTTAAATACATTTTATACTGTATTTGCGAGCGCGCAGCGCGAGCTTTGGCACAGGGTATAAGACAGTCGGGCCCGTCCGACTGATCTGCTCCGCCCATTCTGGTTTGATATATAACACTCTTCTAGAAAATGAGCTATGTGTTTTTCAGTTTGCTATTAAAATGCAATATATACATTTTAAGATTTTTTATTACTGTGAAATTGTTTGCTAAAGTGAAGCAAAAAGCTTTGAGGACAATGTGCGCCATACCACTGTGCGCACTCATGCAGTGAGCGTCCGGTGGTAAAGGCTTGACCATACGCAGGCTTATGGGCAATCTCCGGATGCACGTAGCGCAGCAGAATGCGAAAGATATCATGGAACAGGGATTCGCCAGGAGCTGCCAACAGATGTCGCGATTCGCCAGAGAGTCCGCATGATACAGTATCGCGGCTGATACTGATGTCTGTATGGAAATAAAGAAATGCATGACGTAAGTTCAGCTTAATGGCATTTATGGCACTTACATTTCGGAAAGCATTACAAGCAAATCGAAGAGCATGCCGTGTGGACTCTGGCCCTGATTTAGCAGATTGGATCCATTTCTTTCAAGCTCACGCCGCAAGCGACGCGATGCTGTTGAGGGTCTACAGTAAAAGTTACCATAAGCATCTTTAACCAGATTTGATCCAGGACAACCTGAGCTTGTTGGTTTTATATAGGATTTACGTTGGTTCAGAAAGGGCGACACTTCTGGATAATTGAAGTAATATTCATGCACGGGATCGATTGGACTTAAAGGTACAATCACAGGTTGTTGTGGATATATAAAAGGGGGCACTGGAGCTGGAACAGCAACAACTGGAGCTGGCAAAACTGGCACTACAGCAGATGGAGGAGGCGGAGGTGGTGGCGGTGGTGGTGGTGGTGGTGGCGGCGGCTTGGGTTTTCCCTTCCGCCGTGGTAACCAGTCCTCAACTGAACCCGGCATGTCATAAATGGATGTTGCTTCCGCGAGCAGCACAAAGCCTCTGGGTATGGTATCCACCAAAGCTTTGGCACAATTTGCGGTTAACTATGGGTTGGAAAATAGGCTAATGCAATCCATATTTAAATTTAATAGCTTACACACCGTAATGGAGGTGCCCAATTCAAAAATGAGCCAACGCTTTTGCCGATGTAGCAAATGTGAAATAAGTTGTGGTTTCTCGCGAAGATAACTGACAGCACGACTACTACTGGAGCTGTTGAAGTTATCAGCGCTGACCAAGGTGAGCCAGATGACTATAAGCAGATAGTGCAGTAAGCAGGAGCAAACGTGACGACCCATAACGACAGTCCAAGACTAAAAAGCAAAACATCTAATGGACTGCTGAAAGACCCAGCTAATATCTGCAGGCCTGACCAGTTAATTTAGAACATATGTGACATGAGTTGGGCTCAGAGCAAATGTTGCTTAGCTAAGAAATTAGGCGAAATTGGGTCACATTCTAAACCAGTCTGGATGACTCTAATTTAATTAACAACTGTGCATTTGAATCAATGAATTTGTAGTTGGTAAAACAAAAGCAGCATAAAGTTAACATAAAAATCTAAAATTTTTAATTCAGTTCATAGAAAGTCCGCAGCCAGATAATGTCCAAAACTTGGCAGGGTCTCAATGGTATTCCTTTGCCGCCCCTGGCTCTGCTTATTGTGCTCTTGAGTCAGTGCCAATGCCAGTTCACGAAGAGCAATGTGCCTGAAGTGTTTGCCCCAGTGCCGCAACAACTGGCAACCAGTCACGACAACTATATCACCAGCAACAACAATGCTACAAATCCTGAGTTCCTGAATCCACTGATACCCCTTGCCATCGAGTCTGTTGAGAAAACCGAACCACAAGCTGCCTCATTGATGCCATTGTCACAGCGTAAGCTCTCAAGGGGTAAACGCTTTGTGGCGTTTCCATTGGGTTCATCGGCTTCTGTAAGTCAAACTCTCACACACATACCTATACATACTCCATACATACGCAAAAACTTTGTGCATAGTTCAAGCGAAACTACTCTTCAATAAAACAATGCTTAGGTCGCCGTTTGCTTAACCACAGGCGTTCTCGGCAATCCGCATTATTTGTACCTCAGCATGGGTCTCAATTGGGGCATCGCCTATGACCTTCCCAACATCACATGGGTACTGAATAATGCCCACGGTTGGAACACAAAGAAATCAAAGTCGGTTCTTACCAAAATCAGGCGCAGGCACAGACGTGATCTCTACGGCAACTTGGAGACTATGATTGACAGGTAAGCACTCAACTATGTTCAACTATGTACCTCTTTCGCTAGAGATTTGACCAATATCGAATAACTTTATTTATTAAATAACTTTTATATAGTTGTTTATTTTAGTGTATTTAAGAATGCAATTCTAGATTACAATAATATAACCCAGAGAAACTTAGGCCTGGATAGTTTATTTAAAACCAACTGTGTTGATACTAAAATAGCAATGAATTCTGGGCATATTCATCCGACTGTTAATAACTCTGCCTTTTCTCTATACATGCCACATAATTTGGATCTTTTCTTTTACTTTGTTTTTTCTTCTTGTTATTTAGCACAACAGGAGTTAATCATTACAATACTATACAGCTTGATATACACTGTGCCCATTAACAATGGGAAAAACAGGGTTAATAATTTTGTCAAAATGTATGTAACAGGCAGAAGAAGGCGTGGCAGACCCCACAAAGAATATATAGTCTTGATCGATTTAGCTATGTCCGTCTGTATCTCTGTATGAGCTAGAGCAGCCGTTTTGTTAATTTTTAAAAGGTGTACACCATAATCATATCAAGTTTATTAAAAATCTTGAATTACACGACCCTTTCGCCCACAATGAACATAAAAAATATACATTGACAGATTTAAAACAAGCAAATCTATATAAGTAAATAAATTCTTCAATGGAGATTATTAATAACTAGCAATTATGTAAATTGAATTAAACCCGTTCTATAATTAACAAAGTTATGGTAAATTATTTGGGTGTTTTCTGACTCTTGTCTGGCGGTTTTATAAGAGCTCAGACCGCTCATTAAGAGTCTTTAATAAGCGATTTTTCCATGAAAGCTGTTTCCTTTTCTGAAAGTGATTTTTAAGTCGAATCTGACTGAATCGGATATATAAGTGCTTTTACCCTTCTAAAGAAGCCCATAAAAAGTTTCGAAAAGGTTCATAAAAGATACTATTTTAGGCACTTAAATCGGCTCCTAAAGGGTTCTTTTCGAAGACATATTGGAGTTCAGATTTATTGGAAAAAGAGCACAAAATAAGAGACCCAAATTAAATTATATTGTAATTTTGTAATATTATATTTGTATATTTTCACTGAATCTGAGCTCAGTCCGAAAATGATTAGACATGAGTTCTTTTTATGAGTTCGCGATTCTAAGGCTCTGAATGTGCTCAGAAAACCCTATAATTTACTCCAAATATTTTTTGTTAAACTTATATTTTTATTAAAGATAAGTTTTATATCTATCGGCCCTATAATATATTTATTTGATTATAGACTCAAAATATGTACATTTATATTTATCGCACAATATTAATATAAATATTTTAAAGTATTTGAAAACTATGATTTATGTAGTAAAAACAATAAAATATGCACATAATTCATCATTTTAAAGTATATAGAAGACATCTAATAAGAATACCCACCTCTAGACGACACATATCCCATTATTATACAGCCACTTTACATGCCTATCCCTGGGTGTTGAGTGTATGGTGTGGGTATATTTGCTTTAGTTTGCATTAGACATGCGGACAAATAAGTTTGTGTGTGAAAGTTGTGGCAACTTCAGCCCAAGCCAGGGCTTAACACGCAGAGAGTGCAATGGGCAAACCAAAGACGAGTCCAAGTCGTGCCCCCAGAGCTCACGCCTATATTCTATGTCTTTCTGTATGAGTGCGAGTGTATGTGAATGCGTGCGGCTGGCATAATAATAAAATGTTGGTATTTTATATTAGCATTTAAATTGGCTTTTTGTGCTTCGGAAATAGTTTAATATCCGAAAAGTCTTATTGTAACATAGAACTTTAACAAGAAACCCTGGGTTTAAAATAACAATAATAATAATAGAAATAATAGGATGAAGAACCTCTAGCAAAATATATATAGCAGAACTTCCATAATTGGTGAGAATTATGTCTGCATATGTATGCGTATATCAAGAGATTAAATTCTAGTTTTGGCTTTTTAGATCTCTATCTGCTTTATGCAATCTAAAAAAAAAATGTATTTCTTATTAAATGGTAAACAGACGCAGTCATAGATTGCGTTGGTCATCAAAAAACCTCTTTCAACAATTTGTGTGTCATTTGCAGTAAACATAGCTTACGTTACAAGTGGTCATCATCGAAGTGCTTTTCGTAAACCGTATTTGGTTTTGAACATTCAACTTTGTGCTGCTCCTATCACAGTGTCGCATTTCCCACACATTGTCATTTTGAGATTAAGGATGCTTATTTGGACCAATCGTTATTATTTGTTTCCATTTCTTTCTTTTGTCGACTTTGTCTCACTTCGATTTGTCTGTTTTGCAAGGTATTCTTTCAATGTGTTTGGCTAGGCTTTATGATTCACACACATTGATTGTGTACACACACGCTTTTCATGAAGATACTGAGCATAAGAAAGTTTTAAATGCGTTTATCTCGAAACGCCCTTTTTATACCCTGTGCCCATTTGAAAAATGGGAAAAACAGGGTTAATAACTTTGTCAGAATGTATGTAACAGGCAGAAGGAGGCGTGGCAGACCCCACAAAGTATATATATTCTTGATCAGGGAGACAAGCTGAGTCGATTTAGCCCTGTCTGTCTGTCTGTCTGTCTGTCTGTCTGTCTGTCTGTCTGTCTGTCTGTCTGTCTGTCTGTCTGTCTCTCTGTCTGTCTGTCTGTCTGTCCGTCTGTCCGTCTGTTTGGATGAACGCGTCGATCTCAGCAACTACAAAAGCCAGAGATTTGGTTGCTACAGATACAGCTATGGCCATAGAAATAGCACACTTGAAAATTGCAATCGATAGGTCAAAAGCACATATGAGCGACGCTGATCCTTTTGCCTCCTTTTGATCTTTAATTTAACATAATGTATATAAATTCGAGCAGAGTCGATTAAGCCCTGTGTGCCGTTTTGGTCATTTTTGAAAGGTGTATACCATATGCAGAACAAGTTTATTTCAACTTTTGGATGCCACACCCCTACCGCGAACAATGACCATAAATATAATACATTGACCAATTTAAGACATATAAATTAATCTAAATAAATTCTTTCTTCTACGAACTGTGGAGATGATTAATATCTACCAATTCTGCAAATTTTAATTAAACCGAATTATGTTTAATTAAAGATATTTGTTTTTGTTTTTTTTTTTAATTTAATTTTGATGTATATGTATGTAAGTAGTAGTAGGCTATGCTACATATAATAATATCCCGATATATCATTGGCCTCCTCGTGTTGTTCGCTGGGAATCGATTATATTTATTAATCGTTAGCTGATTCGAGCGGCGAAATAATATAAATAAAATATTTGTATTCATCATAGAAAGTTGGTATTTGAAATATAAATTGAATTAGATTCAAAATATATTTTAAATAAAATACTGTACCAGCAAGGCTGATCTTTGGTACGGGGTATAAGACAGTCGGGCTTTTTATACCCTGTGCCCATTTGAAAAATGGGAAAACAGGGTTAATAACTTTGTGCGAATGTATGTAACAGCCAGAAGGAGGCGTGGCAGACCCCACAAAGTATATATATTCTTCATCAGGATGACGAGCTGAGTCGATATAGCCATGTCCGTCTGTCTGTCCGTCTGTCCGTCCGTCCGTCTGTCCGTCTGTCCGTCTGTTTGAACGCGTCGATCTCAGCAACTATAAGAGCTAGAAAAGCCGTTTTGGTCATTTCTGAAAGGTGCATACCATACGCAGAACAAGTTTAGTTCAAATCTTGGATGCCACTCCCCTTCCGCCCACAACGAGCATAAAATGAATTCATTCGCCAATTTAAGAGACACAAATCGAGTTATATAAATTCTGTTTTCAGTTATTCGTAGGTCTATATCAGGCGCAGATAGGGCTTTTTTCAAATTTTGGATGCCACGCCCCTTTTACGCCCTAATTCATAAAAACTGAATAACAAGCGTAATATTGAACATAGAACGTTGTTATTCGGTATATATACTCTCTTCTATTATATTAAACTTTCCTGAGAAGCGCATTAAAATCGATCAATAAACACAGGAGTTATAGGCGAAACAATATTGCAGGCGTTGCGCGCTCGGTCACTAGCAGCGCGGCCAATTAAGTGGCACATATAGGAAACGTAACAGAGAAAGCATTGCTGCTACGCTGCGTATGACAGTTTTATAAAATTTTATAAAAAATATAGGGCACAGGGTATAAGACAGTCGGGCCCGTCCGACTGATCTGCTCCGCCCATTCTGGTTTAATATAAGTTATTTTAAATTATTTTTAGACCCCGTACTTTAAAAATGTAAAAGGGTCTATTAATTTAGTGCAAATGACAGCTGTGTGTAACAGGCAGAAGGAAGCGTGGTAGACCCCACGAAGTATATATATTCTGACTCAGGGCGACGAGCTGAGTTGATATAGCCATGTCCGTCTGTCTGTCTGTCCGTCTGTCCGTCTGTCCGTATGAACACCTAGATCTCAGCAACTATAAGAGCTAAAGACACCACCTTTCCGGATTTAGGTAGTCAGCTAATGCTAGCAGATCAAGTTTGTTCCAAACTTTTGATATCTCGACTCCTTCATCCGCGAATCATCAAAAATCTACACCTACCTCAAAAATCTCGAAAACTATAATCGCCCACAGCAGCTACAACAATAAAGCTACAGACTTGCAATTTGGCATGTGCGTAGTCTATGGCATTCTCCACCGATGCTTTAAATCAAATTATGGTTTAAAATAGAAATAGCGAACATATGCAATAGACATTGTTTTTGGAAATGTATTTATGTACAACTGCAGCCACAATATTATAGCTACAGACTTGTTATTTGGCATGTACGTAGTCTATATAATTATCCATCGATGCTGTGAACTACATTACAAACGGAGAAGAAACAGCGAAGTTATGCAGCAGTAAATTGTTTTATAAATGTACGTAAGCGCTACAACAGCTTTTAAACTGAGCTATGTACTTGGGATTTGGCATGTACTTAGCCTATGGCATTATCCATCAATGCTGTGAATTACATTACGAACGAAGAAGAAACAGCGAAGATAGATCAGACAAAGAAGCCACCTAGATCTTGCAGACTATAAGAGCTAGAAATACCATTTTTTGGCATTTAGGTTCTCCTATGCAGCAATCATATCAAATTTGTTTGGGTTTTTTGATAACTCCTCTCATTCCACAGCTAACCGAAAAACCAATTTGGCTACATTTTACAGTTTTAAAGCTTCAGTTTTGAAGCTAAAGATTTGAGATGTGGCATATACGTATTCTATGACAATCCCCATCGATGCTGTGAATTACATTACAATCGGACAAGAAATAGCGAAGAAAACACAAAGTACAGGGTCTCCTACAGTCGGTTGCGTTCGACTGTAGCTCCGTCCTTACTGGTTTTACATATTTTTGCATAATTTGTTTGTTTAGGTACCCGGAAAACTTCCATATGTTTAAGTACTTTAAACGCTTAGAGTTCAAGCAATGGCAATTTAAATACGGACTTTATATTGACATGGTTTTATAATTGTATCATCGATCTTCATCTGGCTGTCGGCAGCGTTTTGGGAATTGTGCCCTCCATAAGGCGCTAACTGTTTTTATGGAAGGCCATGCCACATGCCACAAAAGATAAGTCTGTGCTGGCAATTCAATTAAGCTGTAGCACCTGTCTGGCAGTACCTGCCACAGTCGCGCGTCTCTTGCCGGAGACAGAGTGCGGAGTCTGTGTTTATGTGTGTGGCATGTTTATTGTAAACGTGACTACGACAGCAGTTGATGTTGTTGCTACTGTTGCTATAGCTGTAGCTGCTGTTGTTGTTGCAACTGCTGGTTGCATTCCACTTTTGTTCTAACTGTCGATTGACACATTTGCACTTTGGCAAATTTCTTTGGCAGCAATGCAATGCTTGGTCTTTTGTTCTGTCTTTGGTTTGCAATGTGGCAGATGGCAGGTAGCATGAGGCAGTTGCACTTGAAGCATTGAAACAGCGAGACATCGATACACCTTGTGTTTACATAGATCCGAGCCATGATTTACGGGCATTTCGCAATATTTAATTATCGTTTAATTGTTGCCAAGTTTTTGATTTACGATTTAATTGCAAGTGCTGCGTATGCCACGCCCACTTCCACGCCCACTGTCACGCCCGTGCACACGTTCACGTCCACTTTCATGAGCAATAAAACCGATGCGCCACTTGAAACTCGCCGTGTCAACTCTGCTTTTCATGATTTATGGCCACCAACAACATTGATGACTATGATAGAACGTGCAAAGACAACGTCATCTTCTGCTGCTCCAGAGGCTCACTCTGCCCAGCCCCCTAATACTGCTGCCATGAAATCACAGCACTTATTGAGCCGACCCAAGCGATATCTCAGCTTCCCTGAGGGCTCCTCCTTTACAGTATGTTGGCGGACGGAATCTCCACTTTCCCTGTACTCTACACCGCAGCCGTTTTTATATATTCGTTCCAGGTCTCTGTCTGTTTTACTGTGGGCATCATAGGCAATCCCTACTTTGCTCATAATAGTTTCGGGCTTAACTGGGGCGTCGCGTACGACCTGCCAAATACGACATGGGTTCTGCAAAGCTTACACGGTTTCTCGCGGCGTCCAGTGACGGCTGCTGTCCTACGTCGTCGTACAAGAAGTACCATCTACCGGGATATTGAGCAGATTATCGATAAGTAATCCCAACGATATTTTCATACCCTGTACTTATAAAAATGGGTAAAATAGGGTATAATAACTTTGTGCAAATGTATGCAACAGACAGAAGGATGCATGTCTAACTCAAGGACAACAAGCTAAGACGATCTAGCTTCATCCGGCTGTCAGTTCATATAAACATTTATATCTCCAATCTATTAGATTTAAAGCAACCATATTGGGAAACCATTTTTGATGCCTGCCCTCGCAGGCAAACCGGCACAATTTTAAAGCTGACTGTTTAGTGGGAGGGTATGATGCTGGTTCTTCTACTCTCAACTACTTCAGATGCTTATTTTTTATACAGTATACTATAACTTAATATTTACCTATTTTATAACATAAACTTATATTTTTCGTCCTCAGATGTCTAGAAATACAATATTAAGATGAAAGGTTTTTTAAATACGTTATTACCCATAAAATAGTGAAAATCACCGGGTTTCAAACAAATCATTTTCGACTGGAATTCCAATTTTTAGACCCTTTACTTTAAAAAAGTAAAAAGGGGGTGGTGTGCCTTGCATACGTGGGTAGCTTAGTGTGTGTGCCTCTGATTGTGTTTGTATGTAGTTGTAGTAGTAATAAAGTAAAGGGTCTTCTACTGTCGGTTACGTCCGACTGTAGCCTCCGTCCCACTGATCTGCCCCGTCCATATATTTATACCCTGTACCCATTGAAAAATGGGAAATACAGGGTTAATAACTTTGTCAGAATGTATGTAACAGGCAAAAGGAGGCGTGGCAGACCCCACAAACTATATATATTCTTGATCAGGGATACAAGCTGAGTTGATTTAGCCCTGTCTGTATGTCTGTCTATCTGTCTGGGTGAACGCTGAGATTTCCTAAACTATAAAAGCTAGAGAAGCCGTTTTGGTCATTTTTGAAAGGTTTATACCATACGCAGATCAAGTTTTTTTCAAATCTTATATGCCACGCCCCTGCCGCCCATAATTAACAAAAATAGAATTCATTGGCCAATTAAAGACATACAAATCTATACACATAAATTTTGTCTTCAGTAGTTGGTAGATAATAATACAATCTACAAATTCTGTGAATTTCATCAAAATCTGTTCATTATTAACAGAATTATGATGATTTAAAGGATTCCACATTTTTTGTAGATTTTTATGGCAGAATCTCATATATGTATATACATACGTGCTTCGAAAATGTGTATGTGTATGTGTGTGTATTTTTTCTAGTTTGAACCAAATTTTAAACCAAGCCTGTCAAAGCATTACTGAACCAGACTAGCTTTAAACCAATATATAGTATATGTAACGAACAATCGCCAAATGTGCACTTATATTATTTATTATTTTATTATTTACATACTTTAATGCTTATAAACACGACACCACTTGAGCTTACTCTATTGCTATAAAACTGAATATTTATATGAAAAATATATCGATATTGAAATGATTAATTTTAGCATGGGCTACAATGGACGGGACTGCATACTGAGAACCCTTTGCGAAAGTCGTCAATATTTTCAAAAGACAAAAATGAACATGATAGGTGAAATGTTGCGCATAATCTTTAGGTGAGTCGATGCTTCACATTTGTATGTAAATTTGATACATTATTTCTATCACTTAAACAGCCTTCCTAAGCAGCGACTGTTTGAAAGGGAACTCCATGATAACAGAGAAATTTTGCATTACGACAACGCCTACCGCCACGCCCACGAGTTCAACTGTGCCCAGCAATACGACTGCCAATTCTCTCTATTGGAATTGGCCTTCGGAAAGTACTCGACACCACCGAAAAATTATTATGCTCAATAAATTGATATGCTTCAAAAACGAGACTTCGTAAAATGGTTTTAATGGGCCACTCGCCTATCATCTAGCATTTCTCTCACACACTTGTTGCCAGAGGGTTATAAATGACAGTTCATTTTTCTTGACTGCACCTAGACCTTGTTCCCATCATCCACCTACGTATCTCCTACAGCGCAATGAATGGGGCTTCCCTGCCACCTGTCCTCTTGGCTTCGTGTGTCATGTCTGCCTGACGGATGTGTGCCAGTTTCTACCGCTCTCGAGCTGCCCCGGCGAAAGTCTCCACGTTATTTAATTGAAAAGAAATATGTACTACAATAACCCAGACAGACTGGCAGAACAACAAAATACGTTGGCAAACTTTTCGAAATTTAATTCAATCAACAATCTCTAAGAAAATTGCTTGACATGACAGTTGAGTCGCAAATTGAGTGGTGCGTTTATGTGCTTACAAAAAGGTTTTCCATCGCAATAGACAAACTAAACAATTTTCAAATAGTGCCTCTAGCTGAAAATCAAATGAAACACTTTATTATTTATTGTAATGTTAACCAAATTTCAAATTAGATAACTAAGTACCTGAAAACATATAGAAAAGTGGTCTAACTATGGATTTGTATAATACTTAAATAAAAGGGTTATTGGGAGTGCCTCAAACATATTTCATTTTCACTAACTTAGAAAACTCTTTTGTACTTTTTTGAAGTACAGGGTCTAATTACCTATTTTATATAGTTTCTATAATTATACATTTTAATTCAATTTTAATTACCAATTCTCTATATGTACATGTGTACATTATTTTGCACACAATATAACAACAACACTTTGTACTTATGTATTTTTATACCCTGTGCCCATTTGAAAAATGGGAAAACAGGGTTAATAACTTCTGCGAATGTATGTAACACGCAGAAAGAGGCGTGGCAGACCCCACAGAGTATATATATTCTTGATCAGGATGACAAGCTGAGTGGATATAGCCATGTCCGTCTGTCTGTCCGTCAGTCCGTCTGTTTGAACGCGTCGATTTCCGTTTTGGTTCATTTCAAATCGTTGATGACACGCCCCCTTCACGCCCAAAAATCAATAAAACTCACAAAACCTCGAAATTTAACACAAAAAGATGAATAACAAGAGTAATATTAAACATAAAAGGTTGTTATATGGAACATAAACTCTCTGTTTAACTATCCCCGCATTGGAATCGGTTAATAAACACTGGAGATATAAGCTACAAAATACTTGAACTTAAAAGATAAAAACCAAGCGTAATATTAAGCATAGAATGTTGTTGTTCGGTATATAAAATCACTTCTATTATATTATATTTAACTATCCTGAAAAGCGCATTAAATATTAAATTAATAAATATCGGTTAATAAACAAAGCAGATACAAGCTACGCAATTGACAGCGCAGCCCAGCAGCGCAGCAGCAGCAGCGCAGTGGAACTGGCGCACGTAAAAAGGGAAGAAAAAGAAGTACTGCTGATACGCTTAGTGTGACAGTTTTATAAAATTGTATATAAACTAAAGGGCACAGGGTTTTCTACAGTCGGCCCCGTCCGACCGATTTGCCCTGTCCAAATTTTTAAAACTACGTCAATAAAATATAAAATATTAAAAAAAAATCTCGCGGGCTATCGCCCGCAAGACATGACAGTCGGGCAAGCCCGACTATCTTATACCCTGTACCAAAGATCAGCCTTGCTAGTACAGTATTCTATTTAAAATATATTTTAAATCTAATTCAATTTATATTCCGAATACTAACTTTCTATGTTGAATAAAAATATTTTATTTATATTATTTTGCCGCTCGAATCCGCTAACGATTAATAAATATAATCGATACCCAGGGAACACCACGAGGAGGCCAATGGTATATCGGGATATTATTATATGTAGCATAGCCTACTACAACTTACATATACATCAAATTTAAATTAAAAAAAAAAACAAATATCTTTAATTAATCATAATTATTTTAATAATGGACCGATATAATTGAAATTTGCAAAATTGGTAGATATTAATCATCTCCACAGTTCGTAGAAGAATTAAAAACAGAGTAGGTTTGATTTGACAGCTCTAATACTGTACAGTAGGTGTACTCATATATTGTACACCTGTACTCATTTGTTACTGCACCCATATTTTAGTGTACTCATTTTCTACTGTACAACATTGAAGTATGACAGTTCTCACTCATACTCAAAAAAGCTGTACAGTAAAATAGGTGTACTCAGTTTTAAATAGAATGATTCATTTTGCCTTTTGAATGCATTCATGCAGGTCTCTAGTATGTATGCATTGTAAGCATAATTGGTTTGTTAGTATAAGTACTTGAGGGTACCCGATTGTACGATCATTCCAAAACGTAACTACGTTCCACTAAAATAAATAAGGGCGGATATTGAGATTTAATTTGAATGGAATTAATAACTTCAACAGCATAATTTCCCTGCAAATATATATTTATCAGAGATAAGAATCAATCTGCTTAAAATATAAATATATATTGATGCTTGGTAAACTTCTAAAAATATTCGTTTGCAGTTAAATTGTTAGGAAAATTTGAAATTGTAAAACCTTCTTCTGCGCATGAATTGCTTGATCTGTATAGCATTTCACACCTCCTAATGATTGTGCGCACGATTGCGGCTCTGAAAGAAATGTAAATGTCATTCAACTTGGTACGGGTATATAGAGAATAAAATAAAGTGATAACAAGTTAATGTCGGACAAATGAGAGTGGCAGGAAAGCGGAAGACAGCAGACGAGAGAAGCATAAGGAAAAAACAAACGTACCACGAACAGAAGAATAAAGAAGGTATGCGAGATGTCGCAAGCGATAAATAAGTAAATAAGCATCGGAAACGTTAAGAGCAGCGCAACAACAACTTCTGTGTGGTTTTTAAATGGGGCTCTACGTAGTTCAGCAGACTGGCCAATACCGGTATTTATGTCAAATAGATTAAACATACCAGGCAGATCATTCAGCCGGAAAAACTGGACCGAAGCGGGTCACAGACTTTAAGCGGAGCAAAATCGAGACGGAAGTGCGGTACAGAAAATAAACTAAAAAGTGAAAAATTACCAAACAATGTGAAACAATTTAGTGTAAAATTAGCAGAGAACACAAACAACTAGAGAAAGTGTTGTGCAATAATTGAAGAAATTAATAATGTTTTCAGCAAATGGCAGAGCAAAAAGCAACTACTGCTATTTTTTCAGTTTCTGTCACTCTCTATACTCCTCCATCTCCATGTTCAATCTGTGCATGCCGCTGTTGCTTCTGCTGTGGCTCTGCTCAGATGTCGCCAAAGCTGATGATAATTCCATTGCACTTGCTCATGCGTTGACTTACAGCAACAGCACAAACAGCAACAGCATTGAACAACACAACAACATCAACGTTGACATGCATCATGACAACCTCAACGAGCTGACAACTGACAATGCTACGAGAATACTGCGGCGTGGCAAAAGGTATCTGGAATTCACCAAGGGCTCGCGAATGTCGGTAAGGTTATTTGCAGTCAAAAGCATATTGCTCCTCTAACCACATTTCCCCTTTGCCAATTGGCCCCTTTGCAGTGGCGTACCAATGGCAAGAATAATCTTATTAAAATCAATACACTCTTCTCTTATGGCTATGGCTTTCGTGCCAATTATCCTTTTCCGGAGCCAAAGGATCAACGAAAGCGGAATAAGGTCTTTTTCAAGCGCGATTTATTTTCAAAACTGGAAACTGCCTTGAATGGGTAATAATTCTGTACTTGTACCCTAGAGTACTATTTTTTACTTCCATTCTTCTTCTCTTCTCACTTTTAACCTTTAGCCATGGCTTTGATGGTAAAGCTTGTCTGTTGAAATCATTCTGTACGGCTTTTCTTGATGTGGATAAGCCGGAACAAAAGAGCGGAATGTTGTTCAAGTTACTCAAATTGATATTCAGGTAAGTTTCAGTACAAATGTAAGGATATGAATAAAATCCAAAAAATTAAAGCTTAATGCAGATGGTCTAAATAAATATTTTTTCGGGAAATTCCTGTCATGCACGAGATCAATCTAATTTAATAACATAAATGGCAATTTATTTTAAATCCTGTATCCATAAAATGGGTAAAAACACAATCCGTCCGGAAACTATAGGAGCTCTAGTTCCTAGTTCCAGATTGAAAATGTAGGACGATTATGTCATGCTGCCCTTTAGCTCTAATTGATAAATACCGATTAACAAGCGTAATATTGAACATAGTATAAAACGGCTTACCATTATATTTATCTATCCTATTCAAATCGATCAAGAAATTCAAATGTGAGTTAATAAATAATATTACATGTTTTGTGATAGAGCGCAGGGTATACTAGTGTCGTTTTCGGCCGGCTGTAGTCTTTCAGAATATTAATTATTAATGGTGAATATGGATTTATAATTTAATTCAACTCTGACGGACGCTATAATGTAGAACATTTTAATACATAGGTTGCCCCGCATGAAATTCGATTGCAAGAGTCTGTAAAATTAGGTCAGATCTTTGTCAATTAACATATCTGCAGTAATATGTTCTATCAACAGAATATGCTCTGATTTCTCTAAGAACTTTTCATCGTCTGAAACTTTTCATGTGTTTGACAGTTTGATACTGACTCCAAGAATGTTTGGTCTTCAGAACTGTCTATTGTTGGTGGTGATAATGACAATGGAAATTTCCGGGCAACCAAACACAACCATGTCACACAGCAGACAAAAGCGTTTTCTAGACATCATCGAAACAAGTCGCTTATTTGTGGGTATTAGATGAATCTACCTTTTAATTGTTACTAAATTTAATTTGATTTCCAAACAAAAGTTTCGCGTTAATGTCAAAAATAATGTGATAACAAAACCCACAATTTGGGCACATGGTTATGGGTTTCGTGCGAATACTCCTATTCTGGTTAAACGTGAGAATCGTCCATTTCGAAGGGACACCTATGAGTTGATTCATGAACTTATGGACCGTAGTGGTTTAGATGGTCGGGCATGTGTTCTTAAGGCATATTGTACAGCTCAAAATGGACAGCATGGTCAGGGATTTTTATTTAAGCTATTGAAATACATTTTTACGTGAGTTATAGTTTTTTCTAATTAAGTTTCATCTAATGACATACAACTTTTCTGTCCATTTAATTTCTTTCAGCTTGGAAGACCATGAAAAACATCATATGCCCTATCTGCGCGAGGAGAATTGCCAACAGATCTTGCATAGCCATTGCCCATTGAGCTTTGATAGCATTTCTCCTTATACAGATGATGTGTAACATTAGTGAACGTATGTTTTTAATTAATGTGAGCAATAAATGAATCTAAAAAGCTGCAGATTTTTAATAAAAACTTAATATGTTAGATATAGACGGCAACGTTTATATCTATAAATATTGTAACATTTTAGGTTTGGCATTGAATAATATTGAAAAATGCAAATTTTTGAACAAAAAATGGGCCGAATATGTGTTAATATACGGTGATAATTACGAAATTCAAGTTGGGTATAAATATAATAAATTTTAGCTTTAATTTACAAAATCTCTATCATGGTGTAAAATCTATCCGTTTTGTTACCTAACTAACCTTATCCCATATACAATTAACCCAAAAACGTATCCAGGTATCCTGATCGATAACGAATCCTTGTCCAATCGCCATTTGACCACAGATAAATGCTCATTCTGTTGGGAAACTAAAAGATTTATTTAATTGCATTAGGGAGCGATGCATAAAGTGCAGTAAAACAATATTCAAATCGAAATTAAAAAATATTTTTGTCAAATTACTTATGCCTATGAAAGCACTAATTTTTAAAACAAATAAAAAATTAATTTAAAGAAAATATCTATAGCTGTATCTATTTATATATATATATATCAAGAGCAATGTGTGATTAACTACAAAAATTAAATGAAATAAACAAATATTTTCATAATTTTCAGAAATAAACGATATTGACATTAACACAGAGTATTGTCAAAATACTTTTCTCTACTTGGGTAATACACTAATATATTGGGTTGCCTGAAAAGTAACCGGCGATTTTGCATACTGACGGTGCTGACAATTTTTTTTAACCGCTTGCGACTAGTTAATTATATTTTTTCTTTTTCCAATTATAAGCAGTAAGTTTAAGCTTGCTTTAAAAAAAAGGTTCAAGTAATTTGGTTAATATTTGTTTGTTGGGCGTCAATTTCAATATAAAGCCATCAAACGAGAATTTTCGTGATATTTTACTTTATAATTTCCGAAAAAGAAAGATAAAATAAAGAAAGAGAGAGACCAATCTATGGACGGGGCAGATCAGTGGGACGGAGGCTACAGTCGGACGTAACCGACAGTAGGAGACCCTGTACTTTGTTTAAAATGTACACACACACACGTATCACTCACTCACTTGCAAGCTACTTATGCTCGTGCATGCGACATACCCCCCTCTGCCAAGTGACACTTATTGTCTTTTCCATGTTTTCGCTGTTTCTTATCCGATCGTAACGAATTCACAGAATCAATAGATAATGTCATAAGCTAGTTATATACCAAAATTACAAGTTAATAACTTCAAAGCTGTGGCTGCAGTAGCTTTTTGCGGTTTGCGGGGAAAGGGGGGGTGGTATCCAAAATCTAGAACAAACTCGTGCTGCTTACTGATTAGGGAAACCTAAATCCCAAAAATGGTGTCTCTAGCTCTCATAGTTGCTGAGATCTAGGTGTTCATACAGACGGACAGACAGACGGACAGACGCACAGACCACAGACGCACAGACGGACAGACAGACAGACGGACAGACGGACATGGCTATATCAACTCGGCTTGTCGTCCTGATCAAGAATATATATACTTTGTGGGGTCTGCCACGCCTCCTTTTACCTGTTACATACATTTCCCACTTGCACTAAATTAATAGACCCTTATGTACTTTTTTAAAGTACAGGGTCCAAAAAACGCAGCGCAGGTTGCAAAAAATCTGCGTGATTTGTATGGTGATTTAGCCTTAAGAGAAACACAGTGTCGAAGTTGGTGTGTCAATTTCCGTTCGGAAGATTTTTCACCCAAAGATTAGGTCGGCCAAGTGAGGTTAATAATGACAATATCTGGGCTCAATCGATTCGGATCGTCATGTAACTGAGCATGAGATTGGAGAGAAGTTTAATATATCAAAATCAACCGTTCATAGTCATATACGACGTCATATACGGATAAAAAACTTCATATTTGGGTACCACACGAATTGAAAACAAGGTTTTTAGCCGAAAATTTGATATTCAAAAATCTTTGGTCCCTCGGCAAAAATTGAGAAAACTTGGCTGGAAACTTTTGATGCATCCACCATATAGCACTGACCTTGTACTCACAGACTACCATTTTGTTTTTTTTGTCTTTGCAAAACTTCTTATATGGTAAAAATTTCGACAAAGAAGAGGCTATAAAATCGCATTTAGTTCACTATTTTGTAGATAAGGCCAGAAGTTCGGTGAGTTTGAAATAATAATGTTGCCGAAAAATATGGCCAAAGGTCGTCCAACAAAATGGCAAATATATAATTAATTAAAGTTCATTATAGAATTTTAAAAAAATTGTTTACTTTATTTTAAAAAATCGCCGGTTACTTTTGGGGCAACCTAACATAGTAAAATTCCAAAGAAACACGATCCTATAGTCTGAAAACATTAATTATATAAAGTTTATTTAATGTTTATTGTTAAAACTAAAACGTACTTAATTATGTACTCCATTAATTGCAAATTAGCTTAAGAGTAAATAATTGTTTTAAAAGTGTACTTTATATTTTTGCAACGCATTAGCTTATTCGGTTATATATACATATGTTGTGTTATTATGTTTGATTATATTTTGATAGCTATCAAACTGATTTGGTGCAATAGTATTGTCCTACTCAGTGTTTTTGTTATATGTTATTTATATATATTAAATTTGTTCTTTATTGGACCTTGCAAATGTTTGTATGTACTGGCATGCATTTATTTTGCTGTTTAGTAAACAGCAGAGGTTTATCACTAATAACTAAAACAATCATTAAACAAATCTGAAAATAAATAAAAAATACTTTATTTATAAAATTGTACCATACCTAGATCTCGAAAACTATATGCGCCACAATATCCTACGACTTTGGCGTGTATAGTAAATATATTATAGAATTATCCCTCGTTGCAGTAAATTACATTACAAACAGAAGAAACAACGAATGCAACAGACAATTTATTCTATTTATCCTTATTGTTGACCTCATTGCATGACAAAAGTTTCACTTGATATTGCTACTCCTGCTGCTTTTTCTGTTGCTGCTGCTGCCGAATGTATGTTGCCGGTATTTAATGTCACCAGCACGAAATGCCAAGTGTTGTTAAAATGTTTG
>JAWNNJ010000826.1:0-46961 GCA_035045125.1 Hypselothyrea guttata | reverse complement strand
ACGTAATTTACGCTTAGCTGACATTTATAGCTTTCTCACTTCGCCTATAATTTTAAAAAATTATTGTACTTTTAGTCGATCGAAGTACACATAATTTCGATTCAAAATTGAGCTCTCTGAATGAGTACGGCGTTGTTACAGTACAATTTCACAGCTTGTTCAAGCACACATCTATTTTTTTACAAAATATTTCGAACTGCATATAATTAAAATTATTTTTATTTTGAATAAGCTGTCCAAAATTTTAGTAAGTATAAAAGTTTAAAAAATAATCTATAAATTATATTCGCATAAACAAAAAGTTTCTTTGCAGTTTGTTCGAGTGAATCCTTTTTTTGTTGGCATCTTATTACCGGAAAAATGGAGTTGAAGAGGCGCGCTAGCAGTGGATTCGGAGCTTTCCTCAAAGAATTCAGCATTAGAAATTATGGAATAGATGCCATTGGACTGTCGGTTGAAGCTGCAAAGGCATGGAACCGAATGACGGCGAGTCAAAGGCGGAAGTATGACCTGAGGAGCAGGAGCCGCAAATGCCAAACTGCTGAGAAGGACGCAAGCCACCCAAAACCAGCAGGTTCCAGTCACCGTCGCCGGCGTAAGGCTCAACGTTCTCCAAAGCCCACGGACTCTAAGCGCAGGCAGAGGCGCAGATGTCCCACATCCAGCGCTCCTAAGCCTAGGTCGGGTCGAAAACGCCCTAAGCCTAGGCCTAAGCCTAGGGCCAAGTGCTAAATGCGAACATTAATGGCTATCTAAACTTTTTGCGTGCCTTCCGTGCCAAGCACGCCGACATGGGAGTCCAAGGACGTGGTTAAGAAAGCCGCACGTGCCTGGTGTCGCCTTACCTATGCCAAAAAGGAATACTATCGCAACAAGGTAGATCGTGGTAAAGTATCTCGATCCACAGACAATGCTAATCGAATCTCCTTTAACAGAGGGCAAACCGGCACAGCGATAGCAGCACCGCCTCTACGGATGAATAACGGAAGGAAGGATGTCCGAAACTTATATTTGGCAAATTTAAATTAGTAAACTTTTCAAAATTTCTAAAATAAAATACCCTTAGAGTGGGCAATGCTGGCAGCTGGAATAGAAAAATGTATCTGTTGTGTATAGTTAATATCCCATGCATTATGCATTCATAGTCTATTTAAAAATTACTCGGTTGGACAGAAGAGGAAGAATGTCGATCGCCCAGCTAATAAATCGTAGCTCTCGCTTTTTTCCTTGCCTTTTTGGCTGGTAATTCGATATAGTTCAGCGTTGTCCGCAAAAGCCGACACAAAGGCAAAATGAGAAGCGTCCAGGCCGAGATTCGGGAGGAGTTTCTTCTGATTCCTGGATAATCAGAGGGAGAGAGAGAGGGAGACAGAGAGAGAGAGAGAGAGTAAGAGAGCGGGAGAGAGCAATTAAAAGAACAAGCGGTAAGCGGCGTATCGCTTACCACTGGGGACGGAACAAAACAAAGCCGAACAATGGGCAAGGGGAAGGGGATGAGGATGGGGAAGGGGCGAGGGCAGGGGCAGGGGCAGGGGAAGTGGGAAGTGCTCGCTGCCCATTGTGCAGTTATGACAGGCGTCCCCCTTGCCGGCAGCTGGACGGAGCGAATGAGGGAATGAGAGCGGGACACCAGGAGAGCGTGGGAGAGGGGGAGCGAGGAAGCGGGGGAGCGGAGCAATCGCGGTTGTCGGGCAACTTCAAAAAAGCTGCGCGCCGGCAGTGTTGTCAAATTCGCTTTTTTTCCATCGCATCTCACTTTTTTTTTCCACTTAATCTTAATTTGAATTTTCAAATTCTTTGTCGATAATAAAATTCATAATTTAAAAAAAAATGAAATAAAATGTAATGAATAAAATAAATATTTTAAAAAAATTATATAATATACTATAATAGATAAAATATATAATTAATAAAATGAAATAAAACAAATAAATTCAATAAAAATCATATATTCACCCAATATTATTAACCCTGTTTTTCTCCATTCTTCAATGGGTACAGGGTATAAAAATAAATAGAATAATTGAAATTAATAAGATACATTTTTGAAAAAATAGAAATTATTTTTAAAAAAGCGACAGTACATGTTCTAAATTTTTCAATGCGCTTTTTAGGATAGGTAGACATGATGGTCGAGAGTATTTATTAAAACTATATACTGAAAACCAACCTTCTAACTTCCATATTACGCTTGCTTTTCGACATACTATGTTTAGTTGTATGCTTTTGTAGGTTTTATTGATTTTGGGCGTAAAGAGGTGTGGCATCCAACATGTGAAATAAACTTGAACTGCGTATTGAATATTATACCTACATACCAAAGTTGGTTGATCTACCTCTTGTAGTTTTCGAGATCCAAATGCTCTAGCAGACGGACATGGCTAAATTTAAAAGAATATATATACTTTTTATACCTGCCACGCCTTCTTCTGCCTGTTCTACAAATTCTGACAATGTTATTATCGCTGTTTCAACCCGTTTTTAAGGGTACAGGGTATAAAAATGAAATAAAACTAAATAAAATATAGAGAATCATAACAATTATCAGCTGCTGCTGCTGCTGCTGATCCTGCAGATCCAGAGCAGAGTTGAATGGCCAGCAGCCAGAGGGGGCGACAATTATCCCGGTAATCCCAGACAGCTCAGACAACTCTTTAGCCGGGCCGCCAGCTCAAGAGGCGCTGAGTTCTTGGTGGAAGGTCTAAGCCGGCTATTTGGCTTCTCAGCTTGTGGAGAGGGACAGATAGAGAGATGGAGATGGAGATGAAGATAGAGGGATAGGGATGGCAGGATATAGGGAGAAAGAGGGATAGAGGGAGGTAGGGACAGCGGGATAGACGGACGCAGAGATTGCGAGTTCTTTGACTGCTTTTGGGTAATTTGTCGATTGTTTGTTTCCGCCGTGGGTGCGCGCCCCTTTCCCCCCTCCCTCACTCACCACTCCCTCTCTTTGTCTGATCGCGATATGCCGGCGTTATCCTGCCCCTGATCCTGCGCAATATTTGGCAACCCAATTACAAAAGGAGATCCGTCGGCAGATCTTGTTATTATTGTTTGCTTAGCCGCTGAAAGTATTTATGCAGCCTGCACAATAGATCCATAGAGCCTTGAGCTATTATCCTGCCAGTAATAGCCGGAGAGAGAGAGCGAGAGAGAGAGAGAGAGAGAGAGAGAGATATGGCTTAAGGGAATTTCGTTTTGCATTCCACGCACAATTTTGTTGTCTGCAGTTTGTAGTTTGTAGTTTTCCCTTTTACGCAATCGAAACAATTGCACGAATGGGTGCATTTTTTATTTTCATTTCCATTTTCATTTTCATTTTCATTTTGGTTTTTTATGTTCATTTGTTAGGGGCGCAGCAGATGATGCCGATGACGAAGCCCGATAAACAAGTAAACAAATCAAAAACCCAACCTTAGCGAACGCACACAAGGCAAAACAATTGAAAACACAACAAAAACACGAGCAGAAATAGATATCGGGATATAGACATAGATATAGATATAGATAAGGCTGCAGTTAGCAGTTGCAGAATCAGAGTGCAACAATAACAGAATCATCAGCAACCATCAGGCATTAGAGATGCACGGATCCAGAGATTCTCAGATTCAAAGATTCTTGAGTTGAAAATAAAACAAAATTTCACAATGGTTTCACCCTCTGGGATTTGTATAAATTATGCATTTCCTGTGTCTCGATTAGAACGAGAATAATTATAAATGCAATCACTTTATGAGCAAATTTAATTTAATTTATATTTTATTTTCTTAAATTTATTTCAATGTCAAAATAGAGCATTCTATAATCAAAAAAGGCAAATTAAATTGGAGCTAAATTGAAGAACTAAATTAAATTAATAAGTTATAATAATACTAATAATATATTTACTATGTATATGTATTATTGAAGGTGAGAAATTCGGGCTCTACGTCTAGCAATGGGAGATTTTTAATGGAAAAATGTTGGCTTTGGTCAGAAAGTACTATTTCGACGTAGAGCCCGAATTTCTCAATTTCTCACCTTCAGTTATCGAATTATACGTCGCTTTTCAATTGTAAAAAATATATATATTTATAGCAATACTTCGGAAACTTCCGAGTTCTTCGACTTCTAAACTAACCCTGATAAGTAAAATACTATAATGTTTTTCATCTATTTCTCTTTTCCAATTTCAATTTCGCTTTATTTTTTCCAACGGATTTTTGATGCTTTTTTCTCAAATAATATAAAATACTCTTGTTAAATGATTCTTTAAACTTGATAGTAAAAAATCTAAGTTGGTCTTAACAAACATTACAAAATTTTAAAAACCCTTAGAACAATTATTTTTGCATAAAATCAATTGTCAATGTGTTTGTCTTATCAAAATATTAGACGCAATTAGGTGCGGAAAAAGTGAAAAATTGTTATTAAACTGCGGAAAACCTACGTGAAAAGCTGAAAAAGTGAGAATAAATTTGGGCGGCAGGTAAAGCGAAGTGCGCAAATGGCAAATGTCCGCAAAGGAAAACAAATGCCAAATAGCGGAAGGACGGGAGGGGGAAGGGAAAGTATAGGAACTAGGGAGAGTAGGGAGATCCGAAAAGACATGTGTCAGACCCTTGGCCAAAGCACGAGTATAGTATGTATAGTCAGAGCCGCCTTATATAAGCTTCAATACCTCAAGCGCTGTCCCTATTGCGTTCACTTGCTCCATCTAGCTCTGCGGTCTCTCTCCCTTTCTCTTTTCCTTCTTTTTCTTTCTTTCTGTCTCTTTCTCTCCTCCATTCGCTACACAAGGACAACGCTGACAGCGCCAAGTGCGCACAGCAACACCCAAACACCTGAATGGTACGGGCCAGACAGAGGGACAGAGGAATAGACGGCGGGACAGACGAGGAGATAGAGGAATGAACAGATGGGAGGACGAACCCGGGGCTAACTAACTACGGCAAAGATTGCGCCGTGCTGGATGCGAGTGCTTCCAGTGGTGCCAAATGCCTGGATGCACGGTTCCTGCGCCATACCGTATACCCTAGAATAATTTTGTTGCATCAAAGAGCTGCTAGTGCCGTTGAATTTACTTCCAGGATTGCAGTTAGCAATGCTACGACATGATTATTCTAAGACTAGTCTAGTCAGTAGGATTAGATAGGTGTTGGAAAGAATTACAGGGTTGCTAAGGTTGCTCCAAGGTCATACCTTCTTTCTTTAACATCTTCATCTTCTTTTTTCCTTAATTTCTTTCTATTTTTCCTGACTTGCTTACTTCTGTTTTATTAGTTTGTCATCTTTCTTCCTTACTTCCTTTCTTACTAAATTCCTAATTTCCTAACTTCTTAACTTTCTTACTTCCTCACTTCTTTTCTTGGTGACTTCTTTTCTCTGTTACTTTCTCGCTTCTCTTCTTTTATTTTATTTACTTGCAGATACAGCTTTCTCATACAGCAACTTTTTCTAATTTCCTTCCTAATATACTTTATTCCTGTTCTTTCTATATTCCATTTTTCGTTACTTTCGCCCATCGTTCTTTTTATTTTTCTTTCCTTTCCTTCGTGCTGCCTTTCTTTCTTTGATTCCTATTTGAATAACAAGAGATAAAAATAAATATAACCCCAAATTTAATACGATACTTTTGAAGGAGAACCCAATGTTCAACCGAAAAATTGTACACTTTCGGAGCTTTCCTCTTGTGTGCTGTAATGACTGCTCATCAGAGCTAAATTCATGAAAAATTTGCATGGTTTTTATAGGGTATATGATGTGAGGTATACCCCATCAACCTACACTATCTTCTTGTCTCTCATTGGGGCCGCAGCCAAAGTGAACTGAAGCCAAATGAAGCAGTGACAGCAACAGCGACAGCGACAACGACAACGACAACGACAGACACAGAAAACACACAAGGGTAGCTGGCAGTACCGAGCACCCTCCCCCTGTTGACGACCCCTTACAGAATGGCACACCCCCCGACACAACGTTTGGGCCGTAGCAACAGCTCAGCCTTCACACACACACAGAGAGACACACTCGGAGGGAGGTAGAGCAAGCACAGAGGGTGTTCTGGGTGTAGGGTAGGGTGTTGTGCGCCGGGTTGGTCGACTGACGGTACATAAGGGCGGGTTTCCTCCGGGTACTGGCGATGGCAATGGCGATGGCGATGAAAGGCAAAGTAAAGCGCTATAAGAGCAAATATGGCTGCCAACACCCGAATCCGACACGTAAAGTGACGCGTTAGCTGTGCGTTGTTGCTATGACAACCCTGGCGCAGGTTCACGGCAGCAGCTACGGCCGGAACCCAGCTAAAAAAAAAGAAAAAAGGCAAGAAAAATGGCAAAAATGGTCGCTAAACTTTACTTTCTTTTTTATACTTTGTCTCATTTTTGTTTCGACTTTTCTCTTTTTCTTTTATTTCTGGTACTATTTTAGGGTTGCGGGGGCTGTTTGGGGATTTGTCGTCCGTTCGTAAATAAAGTTGCTGAACTGAACTGACCGGAGCAGACCAGACAGACGGCTTTATCTATCGGTCAGCCAAAGTGAATACACACGGGGGGTCTATATCGTCATTGGCTTGCATTTAATGAGATTTTTCCTTCCCCCCTATTGCCTTTCATTGCGCCCTCCGGCCCTACTTACAATTCTCCCTATTCTTCCTATTCTACCTATTTTTTTCGCTCGTTTCCTTTTGCTATTGACTGTCAGCAGCGCCTTTTAAAGCGCAGCCAATATGACAGGTGAGCTAGTAGACGGACAGCAGGTTTTCCGTCCTTTTGGCAGCTTTTCAGTTTTGAGAAGCGCAGAGAAAGGCGACACTGCCGACCGGCCTTTGATTACGGCTAGGGATTCGGTAGTTGAGGCTATTATAAATTTGACTAAGCTCACAAACACGATAATATTAGCTGATTCGCATAAGGAAAGGTGGGGGGTTTGATGGTACTATTTTTAGCATGAAGACATACATACCTGTACTTTTAATTTCGATGGTTCTTTTTGCAACCCAAATTAATTAAAATATTTCTGGACTTCAGCTTAAGAAGTCAAAATTACTTTATTGACTTTAGCAAGTCTTAACATTTTTGTAAAGCCGACGGCATTTTCAAAATGATGTTACAAAAAAATGTACAGCTATAAATATGAAAACCTGGAAATTTAAACAAGTTCTTTTGATCCAATAATTCTTTAGCTCGATACGAATATTAAATACATTTCAACAGTCGATATTCATAGTTTAAAGATATAAACAAAAGTACGACGTTACGGAACAAGATCTTTAATAAATTTTTGGGGTTGTACAATAAAAATTACAAATTCTGGATATTAGGAGATTATTTGAGTAAAACTTTTTTTTATAAGAATTCTACAATTTTTAAAATGTTGAAACCAATTGTGTTGCTTTTTATTTCAATTGCAAAAGTATCCGATGGGCCATATATTTTCTGGTATTCTGGTTTAATAGTATTATAAGAACTTTGTAGAACTTATAATAGAAAATAAAGCAAGTGAAATTGAAATTACATTTACTGAAATATTTTAATCAGTTAAGAAAGGACGTAAAAATCGGAAAATATTATTATTCAGTTTCCTGTCAATTTTTGGAACAAACTTTACAATTAAAGTGAGGTTGGGGTAAACCAGAGTTTTACTTTAAGAACTTGGTTTGAGTTGGGCCTTCGTGGGTTATTATTATATGATTATTATTTGCTATTATTAAAACAAAAAAAATAAATTTTGATAGCCCAGACTTACCCATTTCAGTATCATAACAACAATAAATAAATAAATAAATAACGCCTCCTGCAATCATGACTATTTGATATTATGTCTATTTAATAGTAAATTACTTAATATATAAATAAATTTTGCACTCCAAATAAATTTAAGTACAGTCAAAATTTAGAGTTTTTTTTTATGATTTATTTCTTGGATTCTTAAGATTTCGCAATTCGCTTGAGATCGAAAACTTTGCTTGGCAACGATAATTAGCATTGCATTTGGTTTTTCTGCCTCGTTGATTTGGTTTTAATAAAGTGCAAAATGCACTAAGAGGGGGCAGGGGTCACAGGGTTTAACATGGCCGTAGCCCAAGGGGGTGCGAAAAAGTCGGAAGGGGGCAGAAGGGAAAGGGAGGAGCTAAGCTGCAGCTAGCAGAAAATCTTTTGTTTAGCAGCACTCGAGGAAATGAGCACGTTGCAAGTATTATGGAAGGGGGAAGGGGGGCATAAGCTGCAGCGTAGCAGCGAGAGCAGTGGTGCAGAAGGGGGCGGGGCAGGTGCAGGACTAGACGGTAGGAGAACATGACAGAAGATAGACGTTGCATGTCACAAATTTACAGCACACACAGCGAGTGCTTGTATTAGTTGGCCATGTCCTTTGAGGTACACACACACACACACACACCTACACACACACACACACTCAAGTCGTCTCCACTTAGAGCATGTTGTTGTAATTATGCAGCTAGGCAGCCTAGGCACGGACAAAGTAGAAGTACGCCAGTCGCGTATGCTCAACTTACTGAAATAAAAAAAAATATTACATAATTATTTAAAGCCTTTTGTAGCTGCTATCCGGTATCAGAAAAAAGCCAATTATAATTAAAAATAAAATAAGTAATCAGTGCGTACGTAGCTGTTCAGCCGGACGCACTGCACTGTAAAAAAACCTACTCAACTTGTCATTATAAAAGAAAACATTGCAAAAATTATTTAAACCCTTCGTATAGAAAATTTTTAAGTATATTATTGTTGCAAATAAAATAAACAGCAGTAAGTAACCAGCCGATCAGTCGGGCACACTCGACTGCAGTAGATCCAGCATTCTAGAAATTAATAAAAATTAAAAATTAATTTAAAAATATCAATGAATTGCAACCAAAATAAATTTGAAAAAATTGAAAATATTTACAAAACTTCTACAGATAAAAATTGCACATAATTCGTATCTTTTTAGTAAAGTTCCAATAAAAATTAAAAAAGTTAATTTAAATAATCAATAGATATTTACAAAGTAGAGCATCTAAAAGTATATTAAACAAATTTAATCATATTTAATCAAATCTATGCAAAGTTGTTTGTATTTGAATTTCTTTTTTTCCAATTTTTTTATACAATTTTGTTTTTGGAGATCGAAAAGTTTGATTACTTTTCCGTGGTAAAAAATGGTTAATTTCCCTCAAATTTTCTCTAGAAATTGTGCATTATTTTTCTAAAATATTATTGTTTAAAATGAATATCAATTTGAGGAATTTTTGCGGCTTCAAAACACAGATTGAGGGAACTACTTCGGCCTTTGTGAGTGATTTGCAATCGAAATAAAACAGAGTTTACCTATATTTTGGAGTGAGAGTGTGCAAAATTTCATCTGATAGACTTAAGACCAAGGCCTTTTTGAAACAAATTTGAGCTGGATGCCCCTTAAATCGCTTTGGCCCTCTGTCAAAGGCCTTTGTCCACACTATAAAGCCAGAGTTCGAAGCCCAGCATGTAGAGAGAGCAGGCAAGGGGGTAAGGGGGGCAAGGGGGTAAAGCCAAGTGGAAAGAAAGTCAGACACATGTGAAATACACACCCGAAAACCCACACACATCTGGAGCAAAACACTCATCTGCTTGACAGTTATTAAGCTAACGATGTTGAAGAGCTTTTTGTCCCAAGCAACTCGTGACAACAGGCAACAAAAAGCGGTAACTGAAACGTGCTCTCAGCGGCTGTTGTTCTGTCCATCATCATCGTCATTCGCATCATTCGCATCATTCACGTCATTCGCATCATCATCAGCATCCCAACATCATCATCGCCTGGCGTTGTTTGCCTGTTGTTGCCACAGCTTCTGCTTCTACTACTTTTCAGTCCTCCGCTTCTTCTTCAGCTCCCTTCCCGCCCCACCACGCCCTTTGTGGGCTTCTAATCAAAGTTTGGCAGTTACCAATAGACTTTTTTCAGCAGATATCAATGGAAATGCATGCTGTCTCTGCCTCTAATGATCTGCCAAAAAGACTTTAATTACAACCGTAGCTCACAATAAGTTCTAATCAAGCAGGCAGCGCAAACAGTTGACAGAGCTTTAAGCGGAGCTTTAAAGCTGCTCAAGTTTCAACACTTATTTAAAGCTCAGCAATCAACTATTTATCTGAACGATATATTATTGAATTATGTTCGTGAAATAATTCTGATAAAGCAAAGCAAACAGAGAATTAAATTTAATTAACTTAGTTTTTAAATGCTTTTTTCTTAAAGCTCTGCAATAAAATATTTAACATATATTGAGTTATGTTCAAGATAAAACCTGAACAAGGTAAAGATTTTTTATATACATAATTGAGTTTGCGCAAATTATTTAATTTAATTTAAAATATTAATTCAATTAAATTGAATTATCTTGGGAAAAACATTCGTTAGGTAAAGATTTTCTATCTAAAAAAGGGCTGATTCCTGAATAATTTAAACTTATCTAAAAAAAAAACTCTTAAATGTAAATAAAGCAAATATTTTTGTAAATATGTAAACGACTTATAAAAATATATTGGTAAGTTCGAGATTTTCTTTTTAGAAAATAGAGGAAACTTTCGAAAATAAGAAGGCGTAGCAGTCCCCACAAAGTAATTATATGCTTGATGTTGGATGCCACGCCCTCTTTACGCCCTAATCGCTTAAAAACGTAGTACAAGCGTAATATTGAGCGTAGACGGTTGATATTTGGAATGCATACTCCTTACAGTATTATTTATCTATTCCAAAAAGCGCATTGAAGGCAGTTGCTAAACTCAGGGGGCGTGGCCATTAAGACTGCAAAGTGATGTTTTATGAATATTTTACTGTAATATTTAGTTGCGTTTCATTTTGAACATTAAATATTTTTCGAAAATTGTATCTTCGCTTGGAAGTGGCCTTCCATTTTCATATTTCGCGTTTCTTTTTTTTAATTAGGCTCCTGCCTAATTTGCAACCCCTTGTCACATAGCCGGCGACCCTTTCGGCGTCGTCCTTCGGGCGTCCTTTCGCCGTCCTTTCCCATTTCTCCAGTTTTTAATTACGCATATTGCGGCAAAGGCTGAAAGGCAGCTGGAAATGCCTCAACAGCCGTCACAGCCGCAAGTGGCAAGTGGCAAGAGGCAAGAGGCAACACCCACTTTCCTCTCCCCCCTCTTCTTCTCACCCCCTTGTCAACCTGCCCCCCCTCCACCCCTTTGAGCCATTGAGCTCAGCCCACGTCTGGCACTCGAGTCGTGCAAATCCAAACGGAAATATGCGCAAATTAAGCCGTTTGTTATTTACGGAAATTATAAAACGCGTCAAGTGCGCCCAAGCTGTGCCGCCAATTCAGCCTCCCTTCCCCCCTCACACACACTTCATGCCACCTCCCCTCAGCCCACCCTCTCCACCAGCGCCACGCCTACAACGCCTTAGAAGGGGGGCAAACGGATGCGCCTTGCACTGCAAATAATGCAAAGTTTGTTTCCTTTGAACACCATCCTTGCCCACAATACTTGGCGATTGGCAATACCCTAGCCAAAACAGGACAAATTGGGTATATGTAGTTCATGCAGTTGCACATTTTAGCCGACAGATGGCGTGTTAAAGCTAAAGCATATGTGTGTATACCATAATGCAGTAAAAATACCTACAGAAAATTTAATGTTGTTACTATAGGCCTTTTCCAATGAAAATTATTCAATATTAAATTAATCAAAATTATTCAATTCAATTATAACTCAAAGCTAATCATTATCCTTAGGAAAATTATAAAAATGTATCTAGTATTTAAGCATTATTTTTAGGTGATTTTTTTTTTTATTTTTAAGCTTCTATTAACCGATCCAAATTGTATCCAAATTTATTGTACTCAGTTCATTTTCTTTTCAAAACTTTATAAAATATATATAACAAAATGAAAAGAAAATTTGTATTTTGTCGATATTGGATACCAATGTCTATTTTATATTGCCAATATTGAAATTGATTTTAATATATCTTTAATATATAAAAGTATTTTAGTATTAAAAAATGTTATTTTAATTTTGAGTCAATTGAATTTGAAATAAAATAAATTCGCATAGCTTCTACACATTGTTTGGCAAATATCAAAACACATGCGATCTGCTATATAATTTATAAGGATTTAACAGTAATTTCTTTCAGTGTGCTCGACAAAAAAAAAAACACATACAAATAAAAAAATGGCGGCTCGACAATACGAAACAAATAAAGCAGTCTGTTGCCTGCCAAGGCGAGTCGAATCCAAAATGCAGCCAACCCGCCACCCTACCGACCCTACCGACCCTACCGACCCTACCAGCACCCTCTCAGCACCCTCTCAAGCCGCAGCGGCAACTGGTGGCGGAGGCAAGAAGAAGAAAATGTCATGAATGCGATTTGCTTAGCTCCGTGGATTGCAGGTGGATTTGAAGGGGGGCTGCCGGGGCAGGGGCGCAGGGGGCGGGGCCAATTGAATGCCATGTGAATGACTGCGACTGTTTTGGAGTGACTCGAAGCACCAGCTGAAGATGGCTGCCAGAGGCAGGCCAAAGCACTCGGCGTGTACTTAAGCGGTAATGCAGCGCCATGCAATTTTTACAAGCTTCAATACCTAGGCAAAAGCCAGAGCAATCTCCATGCCTAGGCCCCCGACCCCACAACCCCCTACACTCAGAAAAAAAACAAACGAAACATTCTAACTTCATTTGTCCTGAGGATTCAAGTAATCTTCATCTAACCCAGAATTTCTTGACTTTAAAAGACATTCAAGATTGTTTTAAATAAAAATTATATTACAGATTATATGTATTACTGAAATGTATATATACCCGATTTTAAATGAATCATTTTATAAATATACTTATATATATATTTATTCAAATCAATCTTAGTTGTTCTGAAATAAATCTAATATTTTTCTAATTTCTTTCAAATATTTCTTTAGGAAATCCCGCTTATTTCTGGTATATTACTTCTATTTGTTACAAAACCCTTTCAATTATTCTGGTTTTTCTGAAAATGCACTTAAATCACAAGTAAGAAACGTAAGAAATGTTTTGGATTGATTTCAACTTGGAAGTTGAGAAAAGTTTTTGCTCGCTTTTCTCTAAGTGTACCGCCCCCAAGCCCCGCCTCTAATACAGCAGAGCAACAGCAGCCCCAACATTGGCTTGTGTTTGACTTGCATTTAGCACAGCTAACGACAACGACAACGACATCGAATGATGATGATGATGATGGTGATGAAGATGATGATGATGATGACGATGTTGTTGTGATTATTGTTGTTGCCTCAAAAGTCGCCCCAGACGAGGCCCATTTCATCAAACATACCGCTATTTGTTTAGCAACTGACAAATGCCTAGTCGCATTTTCGGCATAAATTTGATTGATGTCAATCTAAGGTCGCTTGGCAAATTCCACACTTGACTCGGAGAGAAATTAGTAAATATTTTGGGTAGGCTATAGATTGTTAAGATTGTGAAAGATGTTTGGTATGCTTTGATTGATATCAATCGCAAGCGATTGGTTAGAATTTGCATTTAGAATATATTTATGTGAAGCATTTTAACAAAAAGTTATATCTTATTGTGATTGATATCAATCCCAATTTTGTGATTGAATGATTGATTGATGTCAATCTGAGCCCAAAATAAGCTGAATAACTGGCGCACTGCGAGCTTTTCCTAAAATATGAAGACTCTCTACAGTTTGGCTTATAAGAAAATGTTTAGTATATTCCGATTGATGTCAATCACATGGAGTAAAGTAATGAACTGGGAGCGCATCAATGAATCATTTGATATATTGTTGTCAATCAAATGACCAGGAGAACGTCAATTAATCGACTGATTTGCTGAACATAACCTTGTCCATGTCCAAGTTTTTTGTAATGCCAAATTATGCGGCTGACTTTGATTGAAGGTCCTGCTGGGATGCTGGTTTCTGGCCGTTGTATCTTTGGCTTGGCTGATGCTGCATGCAAATGCCACGTTGATTTGATTTTGCCAATAAAGTAAGCTGTCACAGTCAGCACTTTTGCGACCCCAACTCCCTCCGGCCCCTCCCATCCACCGCCCCCACTATCTGCCCGGTCTGGCAAGCATTTGCTTTTGTTATAGCGGAACCGGAACCGTTGCTGCAATCCATTGTTGACTTTAGGCAGCGACTCTGATTATGCCGCAATTTTCTAAGTGCCTCTACTCACTCTGAAAAAAAAAAAAAAAAATAGAAATAGAAATAAGAGTAGAAAATAAGAAAAGTATTACCGTAAACGATGGTAATATTACTCGTTGAGGTCCAGTTACAGACTCAGCCCCGCAAACCTCCGTCCCGGGTTTGTTGTGCTATTTGAGTGTCACTAATTGGGCGTTGGCAAAAGTTGCAAATAGTTTGTTTGCCTGGACAACCTGGGGTTCCCCCGCTTCCAGAAAAATCTCAAGCATTCGAGAGACCTAGCTCATAATGGCGCCCTGCTCTTGAATGCCCGCTTCTGTTCTCAGAATTAGGCACAGAAGTCAAATGCCTTAAAGTTAAATAGTATAGCAAATACTTTTTCCTCGGCACAAATGTGCTCGATCATCCAAATGACGAAGCCCTTCATCCGAATGACGCACCTGTTCAGCCAAATCACAAAAAAGCTCATAAAAACCACAAATGGCTAACCGAACGACGAACCACTTCATCCCAATGATGAAACAGTTCATCCGAATGACGAACCTGTTCAGCCAAATCACGAATAACTTCATCCGAATGACGAACCTCAAACCACGAACCATTTCATCATCGAATGACGAACCACTTTATTCGAATGACGAACAGTTCACCCAAATCACAAGTAATTTCATCCAAACTATGAACCAGTTTATGAAAATCACGAATGATGGACGTAATTACGAATAACTTCATCCCAATGAGGAAACAGTTCATCCGAATGATGAACCAGTTCATCTAAATCACGAACCACTTCGTCCGAATGACGAACCACAAGCCACGAACCACTTCATCATCGAATGACATACCAATTTATTCAAATGACTAATCGGTTCATTGGAATCACGATTCGCTTCATCCGAATGACGAACCAGTTCATTCAAATGACAAATCGACTCATTCAAATCACGATTCACTTCAACCGAATGACGAACTAGTTCATGGAGTATAAAACCATCAACGTCATTCGAATGATATGAGCGTCTTCTGCAGTGGAAACGTCAAATGAGCGTCATTTAAAATGACGCTAAGTGAAAATCGGCTATAAAACTGCAAACTACTATGTAAAGCTTATATTCTATATTAACTTGCAACATACAATTGATAATTATTTTGCAACATCAATAATTAAAAAGTATTTTTTTTGCGAATGTAGATGTGAATGTGGATGTGAATGTGGATGTGAATGTGTCAAATGTTGTGCCTATAACTCGCAAGGCTCACAAATAATTCATAAGATTTGATGTTTTCAAGTTGATGTGAATAATTGATGCAGCCATGCACTCGGCTTGTTGCATGCCACATGCCGCATGCCACTTGCCACATGCCGCATGCCGCATGCCGCATGCAATCGATATCTGGACAGGAAGAGTGTGCAAATTTATTGCTCAATTAGGCAGATCCGATGCCCCTAGGGGGGGCGTGGCGGAGGAGGGGGGGGGGAGTGGGTGCGGCAGGACGAAGGCGCCAAGCATTTCAAGGCAATAGAATTATGTCTCAATTAATGACGTAGGCAAAACGCTTCAATTAACAAGCATACAGAGAGAGAGAGAGAGATAGAGCGAATGCGAGAGAGAGAGAGAGAGAGAGAGAGAGAGAGAGAGAGAGAGAGAGAGACAGACTGTTGTTACATATTAATTGAGGTCCTGCAGTCTGAGCCATAACCGTAAACATAACGGTAGCCGTAGTCAGAGCCGTTAACAAAGTGCGTGGCAGGAAGTGCGCTCAAATATTCATGAGGCTCTTTTAAAATTTGTCTTAAGCACCGGAAATACAAATACGGAATACACACACACACACAACAGCATACGCACACATGTGCATATGAGAGCGTACACTGCTCAAAATCAAAAGCAAAGTCAAAGTTTATTTGCAAAACTATCGATGACTAAAACTTGATATTATCGATGTTTTTAAAGCTGTCCGATATAACGATGTTTCATTCTCAACATCGATGTTTTACTGCATGGATATAGGGTATATATACAGTCGGGCTTGCCTGTGTATCAAGGCGGAGTGATGATACCCCCATGATACCAATATTGGCCTTAATATCTACACTTTTCGCCCAAATTCTGACATGTTAAATTTTCTCTGCATATTTTTGCAACACAATTTTTACGATTTGAAGACAAATTTTTTGTCCGCAAATTGCATTTTTTTATGGCGAAAACCTTAAAATTTTTGCACAAATTTCAAAATTTTGTTGATTTAATGCTTAAATTTCAATTATAAAATGAATACACCGCTTAAAAATCAATTGAGTTTTGGTAAAGTTATGCAGATTCAAAGTTCGACAAAAATGGATTTTTAATTTAAATTAATTTTTTTGTTATGAATAACTTGTAAGCTGCTAAATTATTAAATTTCGTTCTCAAAGCGATACACTAAAGCTAATATTTAAAGCTAATATGTATTTTTGTTCAGTGTATGAAGTGTTGGATGTCTGAAGTACAGTCAGCACATGCATTGTTAGCACTCGACTAGCACTGATGGCTTTAAGCGCTAGTCAAACCTCTCTCTCTCTTTCGCTCTTTTTCTCTCTCTTTCTCTCTCTCTCTCTTTCTTTCTCTCTATCTCTCTCGCTTTCGCTCTCTCTCCCTTGTGAGCTTGGACATCTTTCAATTTAGCCGGCGTCTGTCACTTGCAAGCGAGATGTGTTATATCGCATGTCGCTCCGCAAAATCCCAATTGTGGGTATTGCCCTAAGTCCCGCAGGACTTGACGTACGCCTCCCCGTATGGTAGCACCCCCAGCACCTTCTGCTGCAGCCTGGCACTTTCCACTGCCTTTCATCGCTGCCTGTGTAAATGTAAATTAAACGTCTCATTTCCGTTATGGCGCAAACGCCCTCCCATCATCCGGATTGGCACCACCTTCTGCCTTCTGCTCGGAGCGTTGTCAGGGCCACAAACAACCACCAAAAAATCCCAATTTCAGTTGTTGTTGTTGTTGTTGTTGTTGGTTGTTGTTGTTGTTGTTGATGGTTGTTGGCAGTACGCGACCGTGTCAACCATTCGTCAAAGCGAACGTCCCTTGGCAAGAATGTTCATATACAGCGTACATACGGACATCCTACTTGCTGTTCCTTTCAGCTTCTTATTGTCTCTATATATACACACACATATATATCTCTCTCTCTCTCTGTGTGTGTGTGTGTATGTGTGTGTGTGTGTGTGTGTGTGTGCTTGTATATATGTATTTGTAGTCGTCACCCAAGCGAAACTCCAGCAGCCGTCAGCTTCAGCTTCAGCTATTGCCTGGCGCCTTCGGTTCTTGCTTATTAAATTGAAGAATTTGCGTCCACTACACTTGGAGAAATAAACCAGCAATTCCGTGCCTGAAATCAATTTCCCACTTTATAAACAACTAACTCACATCGCACTTAAAGTTGCGACGACAAATTCTAGTTTCAAGCTCAAAAATAAAAAAAATAATGCAATTTCTAGGGAGGTTATTTTATTTATATAATTTTATATTGAAAATATTTTATAGTATATAAACAAGTTTGAATTTTCTATGCTCTCTCATAAATTTAAACTAACAAAAACTGGGGGGCGCCACATATTGCTACTTAAGATCTATAAATTTCAAATACAAGTTAAATTCTAGTTCTGAGTTTATGCCGACTTTCGAGTGAAATATAATGTATTTAATATTTATATATTAAGAATTTCCCAAGTACAAAAACTCATAAAAAAAAATTTTTTTTTTAACTTTTTTTTATTTATTTCAAATTATTCTTAAGCTAAAATAAATTTTAATTTTGCATTTTATTTTACAACTAACTGTCGTCTCTTAAAAATTTATGCTCAAAAGTTGAATGTCCTTTCTCGATTTTGAAAATTTTCTTATTTTTCTTATTTTAAGATTTTGTATGCTTGTTTTGAAGTCTTAATTAACAAGTATTTCTAGTTTTTTGTTTGCTTATTTCTTATTTTAAGAAAGTTTGTGTAAGATTGCCAATTTAAATCGATTTTACTCCAACTTAATTGTAGACCTTCTTTTTTGGGCAGTGTATACCTACGCAGATATTTATATCTATGTATACACGCACACATACAGATAGATACATACATAGATACACGCCTATGTGTGGGTGTATCTGAGTGTTGTTTGCGTCATTCTGCATGGATTTTTGCTCTCTAATTAGAACGCCTTTCATATTTGCGCCATATAAATAGTCTCCAACCCACACGCACATACACACAAGCACACACACACACACACACACACACATACATCTGCTACAAATTGTAATTCAATTTTCTACTCTGATTGAATATTCCTTCCACGTGTCCACGTCCATAGATGCCATTTTTGTAGACTCTAAACCACATTATAGGCATATATTGTAGTTTAGATTACAAAATGTTTTTAGGAAAGTTTTTTATTAAGCAAGTTATTGAACAGGTTTACGAAATGTTTAAGCCATTTGTTGTAGCTTAAAGTGATTGAGACTAGTTTACAACTACTTAAGACTTGTTTTTATCCGAAAGTTAAAAAAGAAAATAACAAACATGACAGCATTTGGTCGAAAAATGTGGATTTTAGGGCCAATATTGGTGGCATGGAGGGATTATTACTCCCAAAACGAAAAAAGCCATTTTTGTGTAACTTTGAATGCGCATAACTTCACCAAAACTCAACCGATTTTTTGAGCGGTATGTTGTTTTCTTTATTATTTGAGTTCAGAATTGAAATTTGAGTAAAAAATCAAAGAAAAAAACAAATATCACAGCATTTGGTCGAAAAATGTAGATTTTAGGGTCAATATTGGTATCATGGGGGATTATCACTCCTTAACCAAAAAAAAAATCTCGATTTAAATGCAATCTTCTTTCGATATTCAAAGATTAATCTCTATGTTTAATATTACGCGGTTTTAATCGTTAGGAAAATTTCAAAAATGGACGCTTTAACTTTTATAGTTTTCGAGATCTAGGACAAAAGACAGACATGGCTGTACCGTTTCAGCTAGGACGACGATCACGAATGTATATACTTTATGTGGTCTGCCACGCCCCCTTCCACCTATTGCATACATTGTTCTATGAAAGACACGAATTGTCAACAAAACTCTTAAGATATTGTGCTAAATGCAAAAGTTAAATTTCTACTCCAATCTGGTCTCCATACGCTTCTTCCCGTGCTGATTTTGCTTTCGAGTTGGCTGACTTGGGGACGGTTCGTAGGGGTTTTGTAGGGGTTTCGTGGGGGTTTCGTAGGGTGCTGCTGATGCCTATGGACGGCACCCGTTGAGCACCCGTTGGCATATTTACGCTTGGCAGCACATGTTGGTCTCTGTTTGGCTTCGCTCGCTTTTTATTTTGTCGTTTCACCTTACATTTTTCTTGTTCTTGCTGCGCCCATTGTCTTATGCATCCACTTTTTAAAATGGCGGCATTTTTTTTGCATTACAAGGGGGGGAGGCAGAAAGTAATAAAGAGAGAGAGCAGAGAGAAAGAGAGAGAATCTTTTGCACAAACAGCAAAACAAAAGCAGCCAACAATCCACATTCTCATCGTCATCCTTTTACTCTTGCCTGGCTCTTCGTCCCCGAAGTATAATCTTTTGCCAATTGGCCCCAGAAGCACAATTTTGAATACACTTCTTAGTAATACGTTTCATTTCCATTTTTTTTTTGGGAATTCAATTTTTTAAATTTTAATCCATTTATAAAATATTTTCGACGATTATTCATTTTGTGTTCTTAGCTCTCGTTCTTGTATCAACGAGAGAAATTTGTAAGCTTTTTTTCACGAATAAATTTTTACAAAATTTTCCTTCATTTATAGAATATTTTCTACATACGATAATCTAATTCGCAGTCTAAAGTCTCGCTTTTGTCAGCGAGTGAAATTTGTAGTTTTTTCTTGAGTTAATTTCTACAAATTTTCTTTCATGTATAGAATATTTTCTATCTAAGATGCTCTATTTTTTAGTCTAAAGTCTCGCTGTTGTCAGCGAGTGAAATTTGTAGACATTGTTTTCAGGAATTAATAATTACCACTTTTCTTTCATATATTAAATATTTGGAACCTACGATAATCTCTAGTTGCAGTCTGCAGTCTTGCTTTTGTCAGCGAGTGAAATTTTAAGATATTCATTTCAGGTATTAATTTTTACGAATATGAATGGATTATCGCAGTCTCGCTCTTGTCAGCGAGTGCATTTCGTATTCGTCGGTTTGACAAATTTCTGACAAACTGTCATCTTTTGTTTTTGTTGCGCTGTGCCAGAAACAGAAGATAGACAACGTGAGAATGGAACGAGTGCTAGGAGTCAGCGTAAGATGATGTAAGAGAAAAGTCGAAAGTGGGGCCTGACGAGTGTTGGGCGTTGGGAAAGCCAAGAGCTGCGACACTGGCAGTTAATTAAAATCGCTCACTTGTCCTGGAAAAGAAAAGAAAAAAAATGGGGGGAGCAGAAGGGAAAGCAGATAACAGACAAGTGGAAAATGCAACAATAATAAAGCGAAAGAAATATCTTGAGAAATGACAAATGTTCGCTCGATATTTGTATATGAATGTAGCCCATTTTTTGCCTTTGGGCACAATTTTTATCAGCATATGGTGTCGTTGTCCTTCTCTCCGAAAGGGGTAACCATTGCTACCTGCAACGCACAGTTGGAGCACACACTCAAAGAACTGTAAATCTGACGTGTAGTATGAGACGAGTATGATGACGAGTACATAAATGAAATTGCTGAAATTATTTGCCGTTCGGATTTTATTTTGCTTAAATATTAGTTTTACTCGTAACTCATTGGAAATTTCATGCTTGTTATATTTTCTTATGTTAGTTGTGACTATTCCTAACTTTGATCACTCGTTATTATGACACTTTATTAAATATGTGAAAAGACATTCAAATCTTGAAGAGACATTAAAAATGTACTTGTTGCTTATCACTCGCTAAGCCAAGATACCGAAATAATTACAATATTCAAAACACATGTATCTATTTTATAAAAACTCGTTAGTTACTTAAATATTCGTTATTTTGTATACTCATCAGGCGTGTCTGGTTGTTAATTTTTTGTAGTCATTTGAAAAGGACACGTTAAACTTTTTACTACTTATATAATACACTGTTCTCGTTAGATCCTACTCGCTACAATTACTCGTCAGTTTGTTACTAATTATTATTCATTAGCTTTCTTCAGTCGATATCGTATGCTTACAATTATTATTTTGTATAGTCGAGGTACTCGTTGCTTTTTACGCGTTACTTCTTACTCGCTGCTTTTCACGTTAATGCCTATAGGACTTGAATGCCAACATGATGGATTAGTTTTTAAGTAAGAGTGCATATTGGATGCCAACATAGTTACTCTCCACGTGTCACTCGCTACTTTACTTACACTCTTCACGCACATGCACTCATACTCGTTGGCCTAAATGGCCCGTTAACGCTTTGTTTATGCAGTGCACGGCACTTCTCTTAACGCAAATTGCAAGCTCATTAACGCTTTTCAAGTTGCTCAATCTCATAGAGAAACAAAGCCCAAAAAAAAATATATGGACGGGGCAGATCAGTGGGACGGAGGCTACAGTCGGACGTAACCGACAGTAGGAGACCCTTTACTTTACTACTACTACTAATATATGAACATACAAACACAATCAGAGGCTCACACACTACGCTACACGCGTATGCATGGCACACCACCCCCCCTCTGCCTAGTGCGGCGAATTGTCCGTTCCATATTTTCGCTGTTTCTTATCCGATCGGAACGAAATTCACAGGGTCAATAGAAAATGTCATAAGCTAGTTACGTACCAAATTACAAGTCAATAACTTTAAAGCTGTGGCTGCAGTAGCTTTTTGCGGTTTGCGGGGAAATGGGGGGAGGTATCCAAAATCTAAAACAAACTCGTGCTGCTCGCGAAATAGGAGAATCTAAATCCCGAATATGGTGTCTCTAGCTCTTATAGTTGCTGAGATCTAGGTGTTCATACGGACGGACAGACAGACAGACAGACAGACAGACAGACAGACAGACAGACAGACAGACAGACGGACAGACGGACATGGCCATATCGACTCGTCTTGTCGTCCTGATCAAGAATATATATACTTTATGGGGTCTGCCACGCCTCATTCTGGGTGTTACACACATTTCCTCTTTGCACTAAACTAATAGACCCTTTTTACTTTTTTAAAGTAAAGGGTCTAAAAAAAAAAACGAAATATAAAACCAGAGAACAAAATGGATGAAAGGCTCTCGGAAAGAAAAAACGATAAATGGCATAACGTCAATGACTCTGTCGACTAATTAACAGCATAAATTATGCTCAAGTGTATGGCAGCAACACCCAAGCGTGGATCATGAGTAGTACCAGCCCAAGTACTACAAAATGCGGATGCGGATGCGAATGCGAATGCGAATACGAGAGCGGATGCTGATGCGGATGTGAGTATGGCATTTGTAGCATATGTGCAATTTTTCACTGCACGAAATTTTCGCGTCGACGAATCGAGTTGAGAGAGTGTAACAGAAATCGACACTTGAGTCGGCATCAGGATGAGGCCAGGGGTGTACCAGAGGGTGCCCAGCACCCTATAAGCTCAGTTTCAATATCCATATCCGCATGCCGTATCCATTTCATTAAAAGTCAAAAGGTGCCTGCCTGCCAGATGCGGGCACAGATAGAGCAACGAGTGATAAAGAGAGGGCGAGAGAGAGAGAGAGAGGGGGAGAGAGGTAGAGAGAGAGAGAGCGAGAGGGAGAGTGGGGGTGTAAGTGCGAGGCAGAGAGGCAGAGAGTTGAAAGAGGCTACACGTGTCATGCCGACGCTTTTCTTGTTTATTTTTTCTGTTTTTTTGTTGTTGTTGTTTTTTCTATCAGGGCCCAGCATCAGGGTTGCCAGCATTTCATATAATGGCGGCCTGGCACTTCACTTTAGCGTTTTGTTGTTGCTTCTGTTTATTAATATATAATTCAGATTTTCAACCCTGAAAGCTCAGCAGCAGCAGAGCCCAGGGACCAGAGACCAGAGACCTAGCAGGGGGATACGAGCACGGAACAACCCTATGTACGGTCTTGTCTGCTGATGGTTTTGATGGTGATGAAGATGCGGACGGACGCGAGACGGAGAGGGACAAAGGGACAACGGGACAACGGGACAAAGGGACAAAGGGACGCACGGACCATGGCGAGAGATGGCGACACAACGAACGTGTTATTTACCAAACACTCGACTCCTGCCACACACACATACCTACATAGATATAGATATATATAGATATATATATATATACATACACACAGACTACATGGCAGAAGAGACGCATCGTTGAGCTGGGTTTCAGTTCAGCACTCTCCTTGGCTGCTTTTCAGTTGTCATCCTCATTGGACCCTTGCCCAGCCTCCACTTTCGTCGAGGACATACGGTTACATAAGGCGTAGCACCCCGTAGCTCCCTGTGGCACCCTGTAGCACCCTGCACAGTGGAGCATATGGCTAAAACCATCAGAGATAACACTGTTCTACAAATTTACGTATTTCGGAGTATCCTGGGCATGGATGAGAGCAAAAGAGCAAGTTCTGGGTCTTCATACAAAATGACAGCACAGAAGAATGCAACAAAAACTATGCCTTTAGCTTTTTAGCTCTAAAATGCAAACTGTTTGTCCAAAATGGTATCGATTAATAGCTCTGCATAGATATTAAACCTATGTAACGATGAATTACACAAAGGTTTTCCCTGGCATCGATGTATTGCAATTAATTGTCTTGAATACATCCCCAAAAAATGTATAGAAAATATGGCCTTACTAAGGTCTAAAGTAGCATCAGTTTAATGTTCTGAAAAGCTAATAGCCAGTACTAATCAGGAAGGATTGAAACAATCAGTCGGACACGCCCAATTGTGGAGTACCACGCCCCCCTATATATGGAATATTTAACATCTTATTGAAGAATGTTTATAAAATATCAGCAAAGCTTCTTCTTACTTTTTATCTACACCAGCAATCTGTTAAGTTCATAGTTAATACTAGAGATCGTCATTATTTAAAATATAAATTATAGAAATATTACGCTTCCTATGCGGTTTTAAGCGATTAGGGCGTAAAGGGGCGTGGCAACAGACATTTGGAATAAAACTGAGCTGAGCATGGCGTAGTAAAAAATGCCCCAAAAAATATTCAAGAATTTAGTTGAAATTCGAAATTTTGCCCACTGTGCACTGTGGCCAATAATGCGATTTTGTTGCTGGGCCATGGGTGTTATTAGCCAACACTGCCGCCTCCCAAAGGCAACAAAAATGTAATGAACACAGCACCAACAACAACAACAAGAACAATAACAAGAAGTGAAGTGGGTAAAAGCAAGTGGAGTTGCTGAAAACTTTTTGACAAGAGTGTAAAACAAAGCTAATGGATCGGAGGGGCGGTGGAGGGGCGAACACATGTTTGGCGAATTTTCAGCTATGATAGGAAAGTTCGTTTCTTTTCGTACGTAGCAAAGTACGAGGGTGGGCTGATAAGTTATAGGCCTCGCCAAGCAATCGAAACTTTTTGATAGAAAACTTTATAAATTTTTCAACATAATCCTAATCATAATCAGTACACATCATCCGTTTATCCTCTAGTTTTTGTATACCCCCCAATTAATAGGATTTTGTAAGCTCCTCAAGGTCGGAATTTGTCTCTTCATTTGACTGAAATCTTCTTCAACCGATCCATTTTTTTAAGTTTGGAAACAAATCGACTGTCCAATATTTTATAGTTGAATTAGACGGCAAAGACTCTCCATTCCAATTTAATTTTGATCCCATTGTCTTATTTCTTTTTTCAAAAGCAGAAATCCAATTACCATACGAAACTCCAAATTAGACTGGCCAAAGTATTGGGACTAAAATAAAAACCAAAAAAAATCAATGTGACCAAACTTCACCAAACTTTTCGAAATATAGGCTTAAAGGTTGCACCATCAAAAATAAATATGAAACCTATAAAAATATAGTTTTTCCTCGCCGAGGCCGATTACTTTTTAGCTCACCCTCGTACTGAGAGGGCGTGGCAGAGTAGGAGTGGAGAGACACTAAAAGACGGCTAAAAAACAAACAAAAAATCACAAAAAAAAGGATAAATAAAAATAAAGAAATTGTTGTTGAGCAGACGCCAAATGTGTCGCGGCATCACACAATGCTGAATTCTCTGCGCAGATTTTTGCAGTCTGAAATTTGTGCCTCCCCCCTCTTACCTCTTCCCTCTCCTATCTCTCCTCTCCCTATCTCTGCTGTCTCTCCGTATGTACAATATACAACTTGTTTGGGTGCTCTTGAAAAATAAAACATAAAAAACAGGCACACAAGTCTGTTGAATCTTTTTGTGTAAATAGATTACAAACGACAAAACATTTGCCCCCGAAAAGAGGAATCCAAGCACAATATGAAGTGGCAGGCAGAGCCACATCCTGCCCCTAGGCACCGACAGTGCTACACTGACAGAAATGCATTTGCAGAAGTGAAATCGGGCGAAAATTGCCTCAGAAGTTGCCCAAGTGCAGCTGCATTCATTCTATTGATATAGCATGTAGTATATATATTTTCTAGATTATCTATTATTGTTTGGGCTGCGAACCGGTTTTGAAACGAACCGGTTCGGAACCGCTATTCCGATGTCTACCGAATTACAGAAATATGATCATTCATTTCGGAACAATCCGATTTATCGATGTTGAATTTTGAACATATTTAATAGCTTTACTTTTAATACAACAAATAGTAATTTTCCCACTATTCCATTATTGGCTGTAAAATCTAAATTGTTGCTATAAAATTTGTTTATGTGAAATTTTTTTTTTTAATTTTAATATAACAATTTCTGAATTCCATATCTGAATATAGAATTTCAGCTAAAACTCTCATAAAAGATATTTGAACTGTTTTATTTTAGGTTCTCTGCTGCCTGTACATCAGTTAATAGTTAGGAGTCTTTAGCTTTCAGTTTGATATATTATTGTAAGACCATGTTCAGTCGAATCTGAACAATCTTCAATCGAGTGCACTCCATTTATATGTAATTCCACATAGTAAGTACTCTGGTACAAAATAATGACAGATGCGGTAATAGTGCTGTTATTTGTAGTACCGATGGAATGGAGATTGAAGCTTCCTAGTGAGGAGTGATTATTGGTATACAAAAACTAGTATAACCAGCTTGTAGATTTAGTGTAGAGTTCAAAAAGTCTACACAGAAAGCGCTGTGTAGAGTTGTAAGTTGAGTCAGCTGAGTTTTTATTTCAAAACATTAGTGATCTATGATCTATTATGATTTGAAATCTTTTAGAAGAAATATAATAATTTGGTAAAACTTAAAAGACTATTTTTATTTTTTTTAAATTTTTATTTACAAAAAAGTTATTTTTTGTTAAACAAATTAAAAATTAACAAAATGTTACTTTACAACTTATATTTAAAATATTATGGTCGTTACGTTCCTTCAATCAAAGTTGTATTGAGATGTGTAGAACTTTTATGAATTTGAAAAATGTTCTAGATACAGCAAAAGCTTTTGGAGTTACGTGACTGTTTTAGCCATAATTTATATTTTTTCCCGCACAATTATTTAATGAGTGTTGGGGAAAAACCCTATTTTATTAATATTTGGGTAGTTAATTAATTTTTGCTATATTCTATACAAATAATTGGTATAATTTCAAAGCTTTGAGTAGAGTTAACTGATTGTTGCGGCTCGTGTCACGTCACGTCACACGCTCATCCCTAGGCAACAGATTTTAATGCTGAAGATGCGAGTATCATATATTGTTTATCGACTGTGTGTGCGTGTGTGTGTGTGTGTGTGTGTGTGCGTGTGTGTGTGTGCGTGTGTGTGTGTGCAAGTGTTTGTTGTGCACACTCGTGAAATGTGGCACCCAGAGCTGAGCTGAAAAGCTGCGCTAAGCTTTGGCTGTTGCCCCCTGCTTCTTCCCTCCTTCCTCTCCCGTTCTTCGTTCGCTTTTCTGTCTCTGTCTCGTGTTTTATTGGGGTGCAGGGAACAAAAAGTGTTTACTTCCTTGAGGCTCTCATCCAGGACATCCGTTGTGGTTGTTGTGATTGCCTGGCTGAAGCTGTGCACAGGATGCGCAGCCTACTTCAGGGTTGCTGCTCGAGGGAATCGGAAAAGGAGAAGAAGATCGAAGGAAAGGGAAGGGCAGGGAAGGGGAAGGGGAAGTGGCATGACCAGGCCACAATTGCTTAACATTGACTGTCCTCTGTCCTCTGTTTGCCTGGACGGATTCCTCGGCCATGTGCCCAGCTTAGAGCCGTTTTATTGTGTGCCAACGATACCCAGTGCAGCTGCTTAAAGCCTAAGGGTCACTTACTCTAATGCCTGGATCTCTGGAACTATAAAAGCTAGCTTTACTACATTTGGCATGCAGCTTCTAAGAAAGTCCTTGAACTTCACATTTTTTACCGCCTTGGTTTATCTTATTTTGTTTTCATAAAAATAATAAAAATGCCCATTCTAGACGTAGTTTGAATGTAAAATTAGGCAACTATTAGATTTTGGAACATAATTCTACCACAATTTGTTTTGGTTCTAAATCTCATTTTAATTGATTCTCTTTTTACCCCTGAATTTGCATATTACTTTAATCTCTGGCTCATACACAAAGATATAATATAGAAAAATAATGTTTGCCTATAGTACTTGGAGCAAAATGTTTTCACATCTTTAAAATTATGTTTAAATCTATTTTTATTAAAAGGACTCTAGTAGAACTTCACAAGTATTTTTTCAACCAAATGGTGTATTACAAAAACTATATATATTCCAGATCTATTATTTGAAACCTTTTTAATATGATATCAAATGACTAAATGTACTCCACGAGTATTAGGAACTCTAGTATATGCTATATTCTCATTTATACCCATTTAATCTATTTCGATTGAAGCCATGCTCTTTACAGGGTAGTTGCTGGTCGTTCATTCATATGCCAATTGCCCACAAGTTATTGATAAAAGCAAAAAAAGTGCTGTCGGACTGGGCTGCTGTGCGTTCATATCGATTTCAAGTGGCATTCGCCATGATATGTCTGCCGCTTCCCATGCCCTGGATGTTCTGGATGTTCTGGATGCTCTGGATGCTCTGGATGTTGGCCCTCGTCATCCTCATTATCCTCGAATGTTTTCATTATTTTTCCACTTGGCTCAACTCTGCGTCTCTCCGTCCGTCCGTCCGTCCGAACGTCCGTCCGTCCGTCTGTCTATCAGCGACATGTTTATAATGCGCGTGGAGAGTTACGAGTGCTTGGAGAGCTCTGAGAGCTCAGAGTGTCTTGTTTTGGGTTGGTTTAAGTCGGTAGGGTTGCAAGGGGTGCCAGGGGTGCTCTTGGGGTGGTTAGTTTTGTTGGCTTGGCTGTCAGCACCATTTTGATCTGGCTCCTGGGAATATTTGCGAGGAAACGCTGATGAAATGGCCTGGTAATCGCAGCATATCCATGACAGCATTTGATTAAAAGCGTTGCAAAATTAATTTCCAGGCACATGACAACCCTGGAACCCTGGCCAGGGGTGCATTCGGCGGCTCAAATTTGTCGCAAGTCACTTCAGCTCGTCGACTACTTGGGCGCTAAACGCTCTGCTTTGTGCACGCCACTCAGCAGGGGTGAATTAATTAGGGCGACTTTGCCACCCCTAAGCACCTGCCCACCCCCGCCTCCAGCATGCAACCCTGGCAAGATGTCCGCCATTTTGGGCATTTGTTTGGCTTTGCTTTTTGTATTGGCCTTTATTGAAGTCGCACTCGATCCCTCTCTGCTTCCTCTTGCTGTTTGTCGCATTTGCTCTTGAGCCACGTAATTAAAAATGCTTTGCATACAAAAGTAAACTTCCCGCTTGTCACCACCCCTAATAAATAAGCTATGGAGTGGTCGGAGGGGGGTGGGGGGACAACACTTAGCGGCTTCTAGGTCCATTTTATTTTTTGATTCCTTTCGTCCTTTCGTGCTTATTGAACGCCGCGCGCACTTCGACAATTTTTATGCATATTTTTAATTAAGCACACCCAGTACGGTACTGTCCTAACCCTCCCTACCTCCCTACCACCCTCCTTATCACTACACACACCTCCCAATACTTTACCAATTTTTTTAGAGACTTTTTGGTGGCGTTCTCCTAACCTTTCTTGGCGTTTCAACTGCTTGGAGTTCTGGCTCACTGAGAGAAAGTCTTGCCAAATATTTCTTAATATCATGTTAAGCTCTATATATGTTATTTTCTCTATTAGCTTGCTTTGCCAACGGAACAGTAGGACGCAACCGACTTAGCAACATCAGTTTGAAACGTCGATCCAACCATTTGTTTGTGTGATCGCTAACTCAACAACTTTATAAACTACAATTCTTTCGATCTTACTTTGACAGCGGAGCAGTAGGACGCAACTGACATATATATATATTATACGTATTTTAGGCTAACTCTATATATGAAATTCTACTGATTTATCTTATATTTTTCAACTTTTAGCACTTCATTTCATATTGCTTTACCAACCGAACAGTCGGACGCAACTGACTGTGATGTTGCTTCAAAATGCGACTCTGCTTGCGTAGAAATAATTTAAATTTGCTTCTTAAAATATTAAGAAATTGTTTAAATTGAAATTTCGTTTTAAAATGAAATTACAATATATTTTTTGCGGTGTATTTGCACGAGTTGGAGTTGAGCCTTTCGAGTTGGAGTTCTTTTGCTGAAATTGTCCGTCGTTTTGCCATTTGACATTTGATTTCTGCCTGTGGCTACAGCTGCTCATTAGCTTAGTTGGTAGGGGGGGGGGCGTAGGATGGAAAGGGGCGTGGGCAGCGAGAAAGAGGGGCAGTGGGCGGGGTTGGGCGCCTCAACGGGGACATTGCCTCAGCATAATTTGCCGATTTCGAGTGCCACTTGACGGGGTAGCGGCATTTCATTTACAACATGGCTGCCGTCACTCAAGCTGCCACGCCTCCACACCCCTCACTGCCCCTTTGCCTACGCCCACGCCCACGCCCCCGCAGTTCGGGCTTCATTTATGCCAATTTTTCAAACTAATTGGTGCTGTTGACATCTTTTTTGCTATAGAACTTTCCAACTGGATCAGGTGGCAACCCCCAACGAAGAAGGACATTTACGTAAGGGAGAGAGAGAGATAGAAAGAGAGAGAGAGCGAGAGAGAGACAGTGTTTTTTACACAGATTGATGGCTGTACTTTCTCTCCCTCTCTCTCCTCTCTCTCTCTCTCTGGCCTCTGACTAAAAGCACTCAGCAATGAAATTAGTGCACGCTACTGCACTTGGCTATTTGTGTAACTATAAAACCCCCTTAGCCCCCTTTTTCCCCGCCCCTGCCCCCTCCGAACCCCCCTCAGGCACTTTTCACACACAGCAGAGGCCATATTAAAACTTTTATACAAATACGCAGGTAAATATTTTGTTAGACTTTGAAAGCCAAGAGCAAAAATCCAAGGAAATTGTTAATGATTAGAATATATACATACATATCTGTATAAATTGGGCAAATAATTGGGATAAAGCGGTAAATCGAATAGGAAATTGTAATCCCAAAAACACCTATTTAAATGAGCAACCGAAACCTTTGCATTGGCATCCGTAACTGAATAAAAAAAAATTATTAATATATAATATGTAACAGAAATTCGTAAAATAAACAGAATCTGCTTATAATATAATAAATAAAAAAAATGTTAATTTTAATATTAATAATAATATATATAAATACTTATTGTTTTATTTAAAATATACCAACAATTGTAATTGAATATAATTAAATTGAATCAAAAACAATCAAGTATTGTAATCCAAGTTTGTTCTATTTTTGTTATGCTCTAAAATATAATTTCATTTTACTTGTAGCATCAGGAAATTCTCCAGTAATAAATTAAATTAAATTAAATATATATATAATGTAAATAGACATTTCAAATTTGATTTCTCTAGCGTTAGTTAATCTAAAATAGCTCTCAAATAGCTTATTCCAGTGAAGATATATATAATTAAATTAAATATTGTTTTAAATAAATTTTTAATTTTGAAATTTAATTTATTTTGTATACTTTAAAAGATTTCGTTTCTTATATGATATTTAAAATATGTATCATATTTCTGGAAGGTTATTGGTAAAATATCGCCTTCAGTATCGATATTAAAAATTAAATTAATAGATCAATGGGTGAACATAAAAGTTGTTCGCAACTTATATATATTTAACTTCACATTAGAACTAATTAGAGCTAATGGGCTGCCTATGAATATGTGGCATGAACTATACTAAAATTTGATATATTAATATTTGGAAAAATATCGAATTAGCAATGTATCGATACTGCTTATATCAGCTCTAGTTGGAATGCGGAAAATATAATCAAAATGCTTGGATAACTGATAAATGAAGTGATTCTGAATTAATGTGTTCCTGACTACATAATAATATATAGTATCTCTGATAGTTTAGATAATAATTACGCAATTCCCCTCAATATGCGGCAAATACCGAGGTTTTCCTGTTTATAGTGTAATGGCTGTATTTAATATTTAGTTTACGGTTTAAGCGCCCAAACCCAGACCCGAATTCAAACTCTGATGCAGTTGCCTGTGGCGTTGGGTTTTCCCCGAAAAAACAGCAGAGGAAAATATGTAAAATATATATATATATATATGGAATATATATATTTTACTATGCGCCCAAAAGTCAACAACAACATTAAACAATGCACAAGGGTACACTGAGCAAAACGGCACACCTTTCATTTTATTCGTATATGCTTTAAATTTTCAACTCTGATTATAAAGCTTGATTTTAATGCTACCTATAATCCTTTCAAAAAACCAAGCCAATATATTTTTGTATATATAATTTAGAATTTTAGAAAAAGTGAGCGCAATATTTCTAAAAAAAATATCGACCATTTAAGAATTGAAGCTATATCTTCTTAAACATCGGTGCTAGGGAAAACCTTTGTATGAATCATCGTAGGATAAGTTTAATATCTATGCAGAACAGAAAACCGATGCGGGTTTGGACAAACAGTTCACCATATAGAGCCAAAAATCTAAACGCATATTTTTTGCTGCATACTTCTGGGCTGTCATTTTGTAAAAATTCCCAGAATTAAGCAAAATAGGTTTATTTTTTCTCAAAAAGAGAAACTACTTAAATTTTTCTATGATTTTGGTTAGCTTTAGAAACGATATTCCATTGATACTCAGCTTTTCAGAGCAAGCTGACTTGAAAAAACGTTTCTAGGGGATTTTTCTTTAAAACAATGTTGCATAAATGAACATAGAGTTTTTCGTGCAGTGTATTTGTATGCTGTAGGTGGCAGTTTCATGGCCTGCCTCGTTGCCCAATCAATTTTTGATGGACGTGCGAAATTTGATGGTGAAAAATATTTGACTATGCACAATGAACTGCGCTGAAAGAGACACGTCATGGATGGGCAGGAAGGGACAGGGAGGGGGATACCAAAAGCCCCAAAATCAACCTGACCAAAAATCCTCGCCTAACGACCAATGTCCACCGCAGCCGTAGAAACTTCCATTGAGCCTCGACTGGGGCTTCAAAGCGGCTTTTTTTTTGTTTCAATTTTTTTTTTTATTTTTAATTTTTATTTCGGGACCTTAATACAAAATAATACGCGAAAACCTGAACATGAACCGATCCGAAAATCGCATACAATACGGTGCATTGTTCCTGTTTTTGTTTCCTATATTAATTTGCTTTTGTTACGCATTGATCCAACGAGTATAGCCTTCGTTTGTTGCCTATTTATGACGCTAGGGGGCGCCAGCGGTGTGTATGCGTCAAATGAGCCGTGTCGAGTTGTTGGGGTAGCGGGGGTTCGTGGAGGGCGTACCCTCTGAAATGCCGATAGTCGTACAACACTTTCCGATAACGATAGTCAATTGAATTTGTAAACACAACCAAGCGATTAGTGTTATCGAACAAACTGTTAATTGATTTCTTAAGAGCTTTGCGTTGGTAATCGATTTTCATATAACACTTTCCGATAACGATAGTTAATTGAATTTCACAACACAACTAACCGATAAGTGTTATCTAACAAACTGTTTATTGATTTCCTAAGTGAAGTCTGCGTAATCGATTTTGATACAACACTTTCCGATAACGATAGTAATTTGAGTTTCCGAACGCAAACAACCGATAAGTGTTATCGAACAAACTTTTTATTGACCCCTTAAACGCTTTGCATTGGTAATCGATTTTCATATGACACTTGCCGATAACGACAGTCATTTGAACAACCCATAAGTGTTATCGATAAGACAAAACACAATTTATCGATTAGTGAGCTCAAGTTATCAGCTGATTAAAGCCGAACTGAACTGCTTAAATTCGATTGATCTGCTTTATAAACGATAATTATCGATAACTCCAACTCGATGGGATTGGTTAAGGTTATAATAATGCGCTTTATCGATTTGCATGCCAGACCGATAACGATAGTCACTTGACGGGTATATCGTTAGTCGGCTCTAGAAGTTTGTATCGCTTGCGCTGCTGTGAAGCGTTTTCAAGTGCTTCCAGGCAATTTGCCGATAAACAATCGCTGAAATAACCAACATAAAATATTTAAAAAGCATAACCACCCCCCAACCCCTCTATGTGCTCCTTCCCCCTGCCCCTGCCCCTCCCCCACAACTAACCTCACCCGTTGGCGGTTCGAATTTGGTGTTGCTGCCGCTTCGTTACCTTTTGCGTTGCGTTTGATTTGATTTATTTGGCATTTGCATTTTTGCCCAGCATCGATACTTTTGCCTCCTTTCCCCTCTCCCCACTCCCCACTACCCACCCCTTTGCCCACCCCTTGCCACGTTGCCACTGGCAGCGCTCTTTATATGATTTTTGGTGGAAAAACTTGCATTGGAAAATGCATTTGGCGCGCGTTGAATTTTGTTTTGAATTCTGCTGCCTAAGCGCGCCCCACTCGAGTCCCATAAATATATTTATGGGCTTCATTATTCTTATTTACAGTTGTTGGGCTTTCCCAGCAGGCGTCATAACTCCAAACAGCAGATTTTCAGCAGATTTTCACATTTTCCGCTTTTCAGCCTCAAACAGAGCGCTTAGAATGCAGCCCAACATTTATTATTTATTGTCAAATTTAACTCTTAAACAGCCGAGATTTTCACACATCTCCAATCAAGCCAAAACTAGCTGAAATTAAATCTTGAAATATATTATTTTGTATTTAATTTACCTCTCGATCAATTGAGATTTTCAGAGATATCTAGGATTTTAAGAAAAAACGAATATAAATAAAAATAATAGCTATGAAAGCTAGAACAAAAGAATTTCAAATTAATTTCAAATTAAAGACAGATATAGATAGATATAGAAAAAGAAAGATATAATATTATTTGTTTTTTTTGTGCTGATAAAATCTTATCTATTGGCTCTCTAAAATACCAAGCTAATATTACTTTTTAATTTATAGTCGATATAAATTAATGTTAAAATTGACTTTGAACAATTTTAGACATTAAACTTAAAGCTTATTTCAAGATATTCTTAATACATTGGTGAAATTCGGATAGAAATAGTTTATTTGGATAAAGCATAAACACTCTTATTTTAATCTAGAAAAATTATCGTAAAAGCTACATTTGAGATGATCTATATTTATATTTATTTTAATTAATTGTGCTTTGAAATTTCGAACAACCAAAAACAAAGTAAATGCGGTTTCGGAAAGTAGAGCTCAGGACAGTGAAATTGTAGAATTAGAAAAAATACACGAAATTGTTCTTGTAATTTGCAATGCTTATGGGAGAGAGCGCTCATATACACGAGCTGCTCTATCCATAAGACAGAACATAGAACTGAGAGTAGAAGATGCTTATTTTCAGTTTTTAGAAAAGAATTAAATATAAATATTGAATAAGGTTCTTTTACTTTACTTTTCGCCTTCTAATTTTTTATTTTTGGAAAAGAATTAAATATACATTTTTAATTAAGTTATATTTTTCACCTTTTAATTTTTGCATATTTAGAACTGAATTAAATAGAAATATTTTTGTAATAGTTTAAGATGCGATGGTATAAATAAATTTTATAAACGATTTTAGCCACAAAAATTTGCTGCAAAATTTGCAAGAGTTTTAAAATTTAAGCTTCAAAGAATAATGTAGCAAAATGTTAAAAAAAGGGGAACAAATTCAAACAAAAAATAAATTTTAATTTGTTTTAAACTTTTGGCAAACCTGTTTAAACCAGGGACCGTAAATAATTATTATGAGCTTAAAAAAATCCAAGCTCAAAAAGCCTCTAAAAAATGTGGGAAAAATACAAAATGTTTTTGAAAATAAAAAAATAAAAAATAAATAAAAATTATTTTTGATTTTTATTATTTAAATTAGCTTTAAAAATTAAAAATTATTTTGTTTGAAAAAAATTGAAGAATAATAATAATTTTTGAATTTTTTTAAATTATAACCGTTACGATGCCTGATTTAAACATAAATTTCTAGCATATCTAAAATCCACAGCAATTAAAAAATCGTTTTCGATTATTTTTGCACTCGGTGCAACTGTATTTTGATTTAATTTGTGAGCTTTTGGCGTTTGTTTTAAATGTTTTGATAATATATGCAGCCTAAATAAATATGCATGTTTCTAATTGCAATAAAAGAGGTAAAAAGCCCCATGGATTATTCTATGCGATGCTACCTGGGGTTTACGGCGCTCGAATTGGATTTTCCAGAATACTGAATCTGAATCGCAAATCAAATATCAAATTTGCCTAGCAGCTGGCAAAAGGAAAAGCAAAATGTGGAAATTGTGGAAATTGTGGAAAATGTAGAAAATGTGGAAAATGCGAAAAACCGACTGCCAAACAAATCAAGTAAAATTTCAACGCATTTTCCATGTGTTGAAATCAATCGAGCGAACTGCAGGGGCACGGGGAACGGGGAACGGGGAGGGGCTAAAATATGACGAATATAAAATATACAAGTTATAAAATATTTGCACAGTTTTGTGGGCAGGGGGCGTGGCAGGGGCGGGGGGCGGGGCGGTCACTTTTGGCCAGCAGCTGGCCATGAAAATTGCATAGAGTCGGGATTCGGTTATTAGAATTCCCATTGAATTGGATTGCAAATTGAAATATTTAACACATTTTGTGGGGCCCGGAAAAACGCCCCATGTGTGACGGTCTATGTGTGTGTGTGTGTGTTGGAAAATGCTGAAAATAGTTATGCAATTTTAATGGAACTCGGCAACAGTAATTGCCCAAAAGTGACCCACTGACAGACAGCGGGAGCTGGGTCCAATCATCATTTTCTTTTGCTCTTCTATTTGTCTCTTTGTCTCTCCTCTCGCCACTCGCCACTCGCCACTCGCCACTCGCCACTCGCTACTCTCCTCTCGCTTCTCGTTGCTTGTTTTTCGTTTGTGATTTCACTTTCTTGATCAGTTTACACAGACCAACATGCCCCCTCTCTCTCTCTCTCTCTCTTTCTCTCTCTCTCTTTCTCTCTCTCTCTCTTTCTCTCTCTCTCTTTCTCCCTCTCTCTCTCTCTCTCTCTCTCTCTCTCTTTGTCTCCTACTCTTCTAGTCCGCTTTTTACCTGGCCTTCTTCCTCACAGCTGACCGTGCTAAACAAATTGCGCAATCAGGCTACAGTAGGACGCCACCGACAGCGAACTTATCAAAATTACACTTGGTAATATTTTAATATTCTAATATTAAACAATTCTGCTAAGTTATTATCCCTATATTCATATTTAAGATTCGATTCCATTCACAAAATTGAAATATTATTTTAATATTTATTTTAAGCAAATTAGTTAAGCTTTTAGACACAATCAAAACTTTCTTTTTAAAATTCCAAACTATTTAAATAATTATGTTTGAAATATTCTTTATAAAGAGCATCAAAACGTTCAGCAACTAAACTGAAATTTATATTTCGACACAAATTCGATTTCATTAAAAACCAATTTAAAAGATATTTATATTTTATTTTCAAAACATTATTATATTATATAAATATGTATGTTATAATTAACAAGTTCTAAACGTAAATTCAGCTTTTAAAAAATAAAATAAAATAAAATTTTATAAAATTTCTAGTCTGTTTTAAAAATTGCAAATTCCAAATGTTTTTTTATATTTTTAACAAATTCCTCAAATGTGCGCAAAATCAATTTATATAATTATATTATAATTATAATTATATAATAATTTATAAATTGAAATTCTTTTACCGATGCAGGCTCTTCTACTGTCGGTAGCGTCCGACTGTAGTGCTTTCAAGTGAACATACACTGTGACAAATAGTTCACACTTTCCAAATATTGTTAAAATAATAAAAAACTAAAATATTTAATAGATTTTATTTAAATATTTTTGTATTTTCTGATAAGATTCTGTCATGTTTTTCTCATAAATTGCCTAATCGGACTAGGGGAAGAGGGGCGGAGGCTGGATGGAGGGAGGGAGGGGCGCTGAGGCGTTGGACAGCACGCGCTGCCATTTTATTAGAAAACGCCAGCAGAGAATTTCAACATTTTGTCACTAAAATCAAACACACACACATACAAACACACACACACACACACAAACAAAAGTAAACAACAACAACAACAGTTTGCTGTGGTGACAAAATCTAAAACGCTGCGCAGTCGACGTCAGCGTCAGCGCCGACGTCTGCGCCAACGCCAGCGTCAAGACTGCCGCCAAAAACTTGCGAGTTTCGCCCAGAGCAAGAATTCAAATAATAACTCACCACAGCAGCGACGCCGGCGTCGATGCCGACGCCAGCAGCGGCAGCGGCAGCAGCACATGCTCTCTAATGCTCTCACTCGCACGCTCTCTGTCGCTCGTCTGCTCGCGCGCTCTCTCGCCCTCTCTCTCCCTCTCGCTCTCGCTCGTGTGGCCGCAAAAGCCACCCCCAAGTCTCTTTATCTGTCTGTGTGTCTGTTCGAACGTGTGTGTGTGTGTGTGAGTGTGTGCGTTGTCTTCGGCCAATGCTAACATTAGAAAACTCACTCGATCTCGCTCTCACTCACGCGCTCTCACTCAATTAGCGGCAGCCTGTGCGTGTGTGTGTGCGTGTGTGTGTGTTTCTTTGTGTGTGTGTGTGTTTGATGCGCTGCGATCGTCGGAGAAAGTGAGAGCTGATAAAATAATTATTTTATTTTATTATTTTTACTCTTCTTTATTTATTTAACTGTTTTATTTTATTTTATCTATTTTATTTAGTTTATGTATTATTATTTATTATTATTTATTGTTTATTTACTTACTTAATACATATATTTAGTTTATTTTATTTCATTTTATTTTTTGTATGCATTATATTCATATTTTTATTATTTTTTATTTATTTTTTTTTATTTATTTTTATTTATTTATTTTACTTTATTTTTTTTCTATTTTCAATTTTGAATTTTTTTAGTTTTGTTTTTTATATATTTTTATACAATTTTTTTTTTAGAAAAACGCCGCAACATGAGACAGAGACAGGGATATAAAGAAAAGAAGAGAGAAAGAGATAGCTAGCGGCGCTGTCTTTTGTCTTTGTCCTTCAAACACAATGAATCACCCCAACCACAACAAAAACAACACACACACAACAACAACAACACCGCCTACATTTTTAATATTATTTAATTATTCATTTATTATTTAATTTCATTTTTCTCTTATCGATCACTTTGAGAATTTCGTTTCGCTCTGTTCGATGCAAGCGGCAACAACAAAAGCGCTCGCCAGCGAACCGCAACCTGTTCGAAGCGACTTAAGTGCGCTGCGCTGCAACAGATGGCGCTGCAGGGCACACTTGCGGTTGCCACTGACTGCGTGTAGATGGCGCCACCCAAATCGCGCAACTTTTCACATGTTTTGGGCTAATTTGGTCAACAGGAAGATGGCTGAAACCGTAAGCGCCAAGAGGGATCGGAAAATATGTTAAGAGCTCCACACACAGCTTGATAAGTTGGTTAAAAGTGGGCGTGGGCAAGGGGGCGTGAGGGCGGGGAAGGGCCAGAACATGGTGCATAAATCTCACTTGTAGTGTGTCTCTCTGTCTCTCTCTCTCTCTCTCTCTTTGTCTCTCTGCTGTCTCTCTCATGCGCATTGTGCACATATTGGGCAGGGGAAGGAGGGAGGGGGGAGGGCGCACTACAAACAGCTGGCGGTCATATTTTCCAGTCAACAAGGCAACAACAAACACAACAAGGCATCCAAAAGTGAAGGCTCACACACACACACACACACACACAGGAACACTCAGGCGCACTGTACACTGAGAAAATAATTTATTGGATTCCATTTAAAAAATTGCATATCTCTTAAAAATTTAGAATATCAGCTAATGCCAAACTAAAATTGAAATAAAACCATATATATAATTTTTTGCAGTGTATTATGGGTATTATATAAAGTATATATTATTAATGTTTTTTATTATTACTTTATTACTCTATTTATTTATTTCTTATTTGTTTTTGCTAAATTTTTATTTGTACATAATTTTTGAAATAGTTTATTTGCAGTTTTGAGTTTGTTTTGTGACCGTGTAATTTCTAATTTCTAATTTCTAATTTCTAATTAATTTAGTGCTAAGTAGAGAAGTGTGTAACACCCAAAAGGAGGCGTGGCAGACCCCACAAACTATATATAATATATTCTGATTTAAAATGACAAGTAGAGTAGATATGGCATGTCCGTCTGTACGTCCCTTTTTTCCTTATGCAAACATATTTAATTATTGTGTAATAATATAATAATAATTTAAATAATATTAATATAATATTTTATATTAATAATAATATAAATAAATTTAAAAAACCAAGAGCTAGAGTTACCATTTTCGGCATGTAGAATCTGCTAGACTTGGACTTTTTCGAAATTCTATTTAAGTTTACAATAAATTAGTTTAAAACATATTTTAATTAATAATAGTATTTTTATATTTATTGAATTTTTGTAATTTATTTTTAATTTTTTGTATAATATTTTTTTTCACATTTTTTACATATTTAGACCCTTTACTTTAAAAAAGTAAAAAGGGTCTATTAGTTTAGTGCAAAGAGGAAATGTATGTAACACCCAGAAGGAGGCGTGGCAGACCCCACAAAGTATATATATTCTTGATCAGGACGACAAGACGAGTCGATATAGCCATGTCCGTCTGTCCGTCTGTCTGTCTGTCTGTCTGTCTGTCTGTCTGTCTGTCTGTCTGTCCGTCTGTCTGTCTGTATGAACACCTAGATCTCAGCAACTGTAAGAGCTAGAAACACCATATTCGGGATTTAGATTCTCCTAATCAGTAAGCAGCACGAGTTTGTTTTAGATTTTGGATACCTCCCCCCCTTCCCACGCAAACCGCAAAAAGCTACTGCAGCCACAGTTTTAAAGCTATTGATTTGTAATTTGGTATTGAACTAGTTTATGACATTCTCTATCGACGCTGTGAATTTTGTTTCGATCGGATAAGAAACAGCAAACATATTCTACAGACAATTTGCCGCACTAGGCAGAGGGGGGGGTGGTGTGCCTTACATACGCGGGTAGCTTAGTGTGTGTGCGACAGATTGTGTTTGTATGTACATATACTCAAAGTAAAGGGTCTCCTACGGTCGGTTACGTCCGACTGTTTTATTTTAAGAAATCTATCCAATTTATGCTGATTTAATTTTTGTAATTTCTATTTCATTTTTGTAGAATTTTTGTTTTTTTTTTTAATTTTTTTTATTTATTTAATATTGAATTATATTTGGCCTTTTTCCGGTATTCTTTCCTTGGTCAATACTAGCAATGATAATGGATATGACAATGAAGACAATGATAATGAGGACAATGATAACGATGAGAATCGACAATTGTCAGCATTATCGTTGTCTTCACAATCGTTCTCTTCATTGTCATGTCCATTATCATTAATATCAATGATGCCGATGATGCCGATAGTATCGATAAGAACATCGTGTCCGTCTGGAATCCATCATCCATGGGTCCTGATTCGCAGAAGTCTCCGTCGTCGAATTGCTTCTGAACTTTTCCAGGAACTATGGTCAAAATATGGGCCATTTCGGAAGTATCGGCGCACTTCCTCAGCTCGCATCCCAAGGGAAATTGGAACTACCCAAAGCCATGACGACTGCCAGAAGAAGGCAGCCGTAAATTCCAAGGGGCTGACAACATTCAGTTCATTCGGTCGCAGCATAAACCGTTTGGGAATTATAAGGCCAAGCGCTGAGCAAAATAACGTATTGACCCACAATGCACACTGGGCAATTTTGCATTTTTTCTGGAATAAAATACAAAAATATATTTCATATTTGATATATTTTAATAATATTTTTTTACAGGCTACAGTCGGATGTAACCGACAGCAGGAGACCCTTTGCTTTAAGTATATTCGGTTAATTCGGAAGGTTCTAAAATAAATAGAAAAAAATTAAATAAATTTTCTGGTTTATTTTTTTTTCTTTTCAATCAATAAATTATAAGCAGAAGTAAAAGAAAATTTTATATTTGTTTATAATTGTTTATAAAATAATATTTTGATATAATATTATAATATAATATTATTTTGATTAATTTAACCCAGGGAAAAAAACGTAGTAAATTTTTTCGTATTTAGATTAAAAATTTATGGAAATTGTTAACTTGATATTGACCATATTCATATTGATTCAAATATGACAATGTTCAATACGGCGAGTCCCATCGATTTGTGGTGTTGGGGTTAAGCATCACGACCTTATTTTCATCTAAACATCTCTGGATTGTGGGTTCAAATCCTGACACGGGCATGAGTTAAATTTTTTATTTCTATAAAAAAAGATCAGTGGGACGGAGGCTACAGTCGGACGTAACCGATTGTAGGAGACCCTTTACTTTACTACAACTACTACTATATGTACATACAAACACAATCAGAGGCAGACACACTAAGCTACCCGCGTATACAAGGCACACCACCCCCCCTCTGCCTAGTGCGGCAAATTGTCTGTGGCATATGTTCGCTGTTTCTTATCCGATCGAAACCAAATTCACAGCGTCGATAGAGAATGTCGTAAACTAGTTAAATACCAAATTACAAATCAATAGCTTTAAAACTGTGGCTACAGCACCTTTTTGCGGTTTACGGGGGAAGGGAGGGAGGTATCCAAAATCTAAAACAAACTCGTGCTGCTTACTAAATAGGGGAACCTAAGTACCGAATATGGTGTATCTAGCTCTTATAGTTGCTGAGATCTAGGTGTTCATACAGACTGACAGACAGACGGACAGACAGACAGACGGACAGACAGACAGACGGACAGACGGACATGGCTATATCGACTCGACTTGTCGTCCTGATCAAGAATATATATACTTTGTGGGGTCTGCCACGCCTCCTTCTGGGTGTTACACACATTTCCTCTTTGCACTAAACTAATAGACCCTTTTTACTTTTTTAAAGTAAAGGGTCTAAAAATTCTTATTACACCAATTATTTTCTTTTTATTTCTTGCAGTGTAGAGCTCCACAGATGCGGCTGCTGTTGGCTTTTAAGCAGAAAATCATACAAACAACAACTGCCAGCTGCCACACATGCCCCTCCCCCCGCCCCTCGCTCTCTCTCTCTTCCCCCTCTCGTCATCACTTTCTCATTCTCTCCCTCTCCCTCTCTCTCTCCCACACTTGGCGTGCATGTGCAAGTGGGCGGTGGGCGGTGGGAGGGGATTGTGTTTATTAGACTCTGACCCAAAATGAAGCTCCAGCTGAGGTGGCAACTCTGGCTGCCCGATGAACTCTATTTCGGATAACCCAAATCCTTGGCGTGCACCGTTAACAAAACTATCGATAAGTTATCGTTGGAAGCTAACGAAAAATAACTTTAAAATAGTTTTCTTAAATCTTAATTTTCTTATGAAAATATTAGTAGTTTATATATTATAAATTAAAAAAAATTATTAAAAAAAATTTAAAAATATTAATACATAACATATAACTAATAAAGTGATATATAATATAATATAACATTTAATAAAAGATACAAAATAATAAATATTAAATTACAAGAAATAATAATCGATAATTAGCAACAAAAAATATCACATAAATAAAACAAACATAATTATAATATTTATTATATATAAAAAATATTATTAAATAGCAAAATATTAATAATAATAATCAATAAAAAGCCTGTGCATAAACTATCGATAAATGCAGAGTTATCGATAGTTGAATAGTTCTACAGTTGCCTCTGCTCCGCTGGCAAATCTGAAATCTGAGCCAAAATAGCTGACAAAGCTCTGGCAGCTGCCCTCCCCCCCTTCCGACCACCACTCCGCACTCCACCCCTCTCACCTTTCTCTCTCTCTCTCTCTCTCTCTGCTCGCTTTCTCCCTCTCTCTCTGTTCCATTCTGCGAGCACGAATGCCCTTTGGGTCTGCACACAATTTTCGCAGGCGACAGAGGCCCATGCGTCTGCTTCTGCTTCTCCATGTGTGTGTGTGTGTATCTGTGTGTGTGTGTGTGTGTGTGTGTGTGTGTGTGTGTGTGCGTGTGTGTCCAGTTTATAGCCAAAAGTTATGGATTCAACTTTTGGCCAATTTAATTTTCTCGCCTGAAACGGCTACAGCGCCAACGTCAACAGTGCCTCCGACCACGCCCCCCCGCCCCCGCCACGCCCCCACCACCACTATTCAACCAATTTTGGACCATCTCGCCCTTCGAGTGCCGTACACTATGCGCAATAGCATGTGTCTATGCACTGAGCAAAATTTAAGCAAACAATTCAATATAAAAACGATAATTAGTTTTTTTTAATTCTTTCTTAATTTAACAAAAATTTAAAAATATTTTGTAAATTTCATTTTTTTTATATTATTTATTAAATATTTAAAATGTGTTTAAACCTGAACCTTATTTCTTGATTAATTAAATTCATGGATTTAAAATTTAGATTTACACCACGGACCGTAAATAATTTTTATGAATTTACATTTTTTGAAAAACATTTGTTTTTTTATTTTTTAAATTAATTTAAATAATAAAAATCAAAAATAATTTGTATTTACTTTTACATACATACATACATATATTTGTTTATACATATTTTGAGGAAATATTGAAACACCCAATGGTTAAGGTCAATATAAATAGTAACAAAACAAATATTAAAAAAATTTATTTAAATTAAAAAAATTAAAAAACTAATAAAAACAAATAGTTTTTGAAACTGAAGGTGAGAAATTCGGGCTCTACGTCTAGCAATGGGACATTTTTAATGGAAATATTTGGCTTTGGTCAGATAGTATTATTTTATTTTTAAAAATATTTCATTAAAAATCACCCATTGCTGGACGTAGAGCCCGAATTTCTCACTTTCAGTTATCAAATTACAATTGTAAAAATTTACAATTGTAAAAATTTAAAAAATTAAATAATTTTTAATATAAAAAAAATTACCTGAAAATATTTAGAAATGAATTAATTTTTTGAAATGCATTTTTCGGTGCCGCTATTTCTGACAGTGTACTGTGTGCTGGCCGTTGGTCAGCACTAACGCCGGACGCTGCATAAAGAAGAGGGGGAGGGGCAGGAGGCTGAGGTCCTGCCGCTGGTTCAGGTTCAGGTTCAGGTCCTGTCCGGATGGAGCCCGTGAGCCCGCATTCACAGATGATTTAGCTGGCATGTTAAAGGCCAGGGGCGCCCTTAGCAGTGGGGGTCGGAGGAGTGGGGGGTGTTACGTATTGTGTATGTGTGTGTGCGTGCGTGTGTGGACACATTGTGCCCCATTAGTTTCTACGCCAACAACAACAACAACAAGAAGCACGAAATTTGCATGATTTTGCATTGGGGCAGATTCATAGCTATAGCTATAGCTATAGCTATATAGCCATAGCTATAGCTATACCGTTAGCCCTTGCTGCTGTTGTTGTTGTTGTAGTAAGAAAATGCTTTATGCACGCATTTTCACCCCCTCCCTCCCTCGCCCTCTCCCTCTCCCCTCTTCTCCATACAATCTGCAGCTCCAGCCCGCAGGGCATTTCATCAAGAGTTGACCAGTTTTCCAGACCATTTAATACATTTCCATTTTTTTCTTGTCCTTTGTGTGCCGAGAGACCCGCACTTTCTCCCTCTCTCTCTCCCTCTCTCTCTCTCTCTCTCTCTCTCTCTCTCTCTGTCTCTGTCTTTCTCTGACACAATTTTATCACTCTTTGCTTTCAACACAATATTTTCTTATTTGACTTCTTCCAGCTTCTTCAAACTCCGGTTTATTTTAGCTCAGCTCAACTCTATTCTCACTATTTTTATTTTTATTTTTATTTTTTTCGAATAAAAAAAAAATATGTGCTCCATCAATTTTTATTTAAGATAACTTCCTAATGCCACAAATACAAAAAAAACTTAAATTCAGAGCATTTGTCACATAATACTTGGCTTAAACTTTGATTCTAAAGCTTGAAAAACAATTTTGTAAATAATATTCTAATACAGTTTATATTTAATTTTGTTAGCTTACATTTTTAATTTTAATTTTTAATTTTTGTCTCTAAAATATTGAGATAACGTATTGTTTTCATTAATTTATTTATTTATTAATTGAACTAAAAGTAATTTTTTTTTCAATTTCAAAAGTAATTCTAAAGTTAATATGTATTTTTATTCTTATTTATATTGATTAGGTTTATTTTTATTTATTTATTAGCTTAGTTGCTAAACAATATAAACGTTCTAACTAAACTTAAAAACAGCTTATTTTATTTAAAAAAAAAATAGTTTTAATAATCGGTTTTTTGCAGTTTTTACACAATTATTTTATTTTTATTTATTCATCAATGACAGTTAATAAATAAATGTATTTAATAAACAGAAAATATATATTCTCAATATATAATAAATGAATATTCAAAATTCATAAATGTATTAATTATTATTAATAAACATAAATTAAATATCCTTAAGTGCATGGCACTAATTACCATAATATATTTATTAAACATTTATAAACCTATTTTTAAAAAATTCTAAAATACACTCAGAGAAAAAACCAAACCATTCTGACTTGATTCAATCCAAAAACGGGTCAAAAGTCGTGTTATCCAGAAATTACTTGATTTGTAAGTAAGAATCATGTTATCCAGAATGGCTTGATTTTAAGTAAGTTTTGGATATTAAGGAATATTCCGGATTGATTTAATCTATCCTGATGTTTCTTGAATCAATCCTGTTTTTTCTTAATCGTAATCGTTTCTCAATCGTAATTTGACTTGAACTAAAAAAAAAACAAAAAAAAAATGGTTTATTTTTGTATTTTGTGGTTGCTTATTTTTTTACAATCGTGAATTATTATAAATAATTGAATTGTAATATTGAATTTTTACTCATCTAATAATTTTTTAGTATTTACCTGCGGCAGGAATCGAACCCGGAACCCAGTGATGTTTGTGTGTATAATGCCTTCGTGCTAGTCGTCAGCGCCGTCGCCAATGATTTTCGGCGTCGGTTCATTGCCGATCATAACACACACATAAAACAAATTTGTGAAAAAGGCATACAGAAGACATATATAGCTGTCCCGCTCTTGTCGTCATGGCAACGTAAGTAAACAAACCAAATTTTGTGAAACAGGCATACACAATATATTGCTGCACTGCTCTTGTCGTCATGGCAACAAGAAACTAAGAAAGTTTTCGGCTTAGTTCAAGCGTGTTTTTTCTTGAGTTAAGCAAGTTTCCGCCTAATTCAAGTATTTCTCACTTGAAACTAGAAATATATTTCTTGTTTTTGAATGTAATCCCGATTCTTACTTAA
>JAWNNJ010000823.1:0-29120 GCA_035045125.1 Hypselothyrea guttata | reverse complement strand
CAAGTTTATCGTGCCTCTTAGTGTAGTTGAGGAATTCGCGTGCGCGTCGCTTGGGCAAAAGTTGCTCCGCAGGCAGCAGCAGCAAAGGCAGCAGCAGCAGAGGCAGCATATCAAAGAATAAAAAATACAAAATAAAGAGAATAAAAGAAATAATAGAAAAGAGCAAAGGCAGCGCAACGAAAAAGAGGTTAATAAATTTAATTAAAGCGCCGTCGCTGCGCTTCACACGTGAGAGGTGTGAAAAGCGTGCGGAAAAGCGTGCTGGAAAATGGCAGGAAAACTGTCAGCGCTCGCAGCTGTGCGGAACGCTTTTCTCTACATGCTTAAACGCTAACGCAGCTTCCCAAAACCCAAGAAAATCTGCTGAAAATTCATAGCATGTGCGCGTGTGTGTATGTGTGTGTGTGTGTGTTTATTTGAATTAAAATTAGAAAGGAAATAGTCTACAGTGCATTAAGTGTGTGCGTGTGTGTGTGTGTATGCACATACACTCTCACATACACAAGCAGCACACCAACACAAACAAAATCTGAACGCATTAAAACGAACCTTGAGCAAATCAGCCTTAAACACACACACAGCTAAATACACTCACACATACACAATCTCTCACACTCTCACACAGACGTGTGTACCTGCATGCGTGTGTGTGCGTAGATGTAAAGGATTTCGGTATTGCCTAAGAAGAGCAGCAATTCGGCAATAAGAAGCAGAGGCCAGAAAAGGCAACAACAGCAAGGCGGGCAAGTGCGCTCTCGCTTACACCGCCGTGAGAGCAGCGCAGTGTGAGAGCGAGAGTGACAATAGAAATGGTTTGGGGAGGGGGAATGGGAATGTAAATGGTAAAGAGAGCAGCATTACTGTGGTCTGTGCGGGTGTAAAATCTAACAAAAAAACAGAAACTTCATTTTCATAATTTATGCAAACGTTTATTAAGCGCTTTGCGCGCTATGCATGAAATTTTGATAACCCAATTTACATTTCGACAGGGAATAAGCAGCAAATTGAATTGGAATTAAGGACATTTCTCTAGATTAGTGCGACATTCAAAATAAAAAAATAATTTAATTTTGACAAAAGGCGAAAATAAATATACAGCTCTTGATAGGCACTGTAATTGGTGCACTTACATTTTATCTGAAATCTGTCAATAGAAACTACGATTTTAAAGTAGCAAATATCCATCAATCATATAACTTATTAAAAACAATAATCCAAACTATATTTGCCTTACAAATGTTCAAAATGTAAATTAATCACTTTAAATGTTTGATTATTGCAAAATTTGCTATAAACAAATTTAAAATTTATTTAAAAACTTATTTAACTTTCCAATTTACCTTAAATGGAATATAATATATATAAATATGCTAACAACAACATACTTTAACCGATTTTGGTGTGTCCATACACAGAAATCAGTGAACTACTATTTAATAACATTAGCCATAAATGCTTCTATATCTCAGCATATTTTCCACAAGCAGAACTAGCTAGTTTTTTGCTATCTTATCTAAAGATAAGATAAAACATAAATGCATATGAATTATATGGACAGTTAGTGTTGTTGTTTAAAGCAGTTTATAATTAGATAATTTCAAACGATATGATAGCAAGTCAAATCAATATTAACTTATCAGGCATATTTAAAGGAAATTAAAAGCGTTAGAAATGCAAGATTAGTAAATAATACTATTTAATTAAAAATCAATATAAATAAACAGAATAATCGAACAGAAAAGTAGGTGCATTTAGCGACTTTTACTTTAATTATAATGAATTGCTTGCCATTTTATCAGACTATAGAAAATAAAAAGAGTTGGAAATGCAAGATAAGTAAATTTACACTTTTTATTAAAAACGAATAGAAATAAACAGAGTAATCTTGCACATATTTAGCTTCTTTTACTTTAATTATAATCGATTTTTTACCACTAAAGGAAATTAAAGGAGTTTTTAATGAAGTATTTAGTGAAAAATTAATATAAATAAACAGAATAATCTAACAGAAAAGAATGTGCCTTTAGCAACTTTTACTTTAATTATAATCGATTTCTTACCACTGTGCCGAGCCAGGAGCTTTTCAAGACGCACACACACAAAGGCAGCGTAGCGGCAATCGCACACAGGGCCACGCTCATGGCTCTCCTACAAGGACGCTTCCGCCTTGGCGCTCACACACACTCACACACACACACGCTTACACTCACACGTGTGTACTTTTAGAGAGGGACAAAGCACAGTGAAGAGAATGAGAGCGAGAGCGAGAGCGAGAGTGCGCCACGAGGCAATCGGCAAACGGTTAAGCCTCAAATTTAGCGTTAACGTTTGTGTTGTGCTCCAAGTTGTTTTGTATTTGTATTTGAGTTTGTGCTTTATATTATTCTATTTACCAACGCGTTGCAGGGATTTGCGCTCCCTCTCTCGCCCTCTCTTTCTCCACCTTTCTCTCTCTCTATTTGTGGCGCTTTGACTTGTGTTTTATAAATAAATAAAGGACAACGCGACAAAGCGGAAATGACCATGCGACGTTTGTAAACCGGAAACGGCGATCAACGTGTAATACCTAAGCGCACTGCAAGACCTCGCAACATGCCGGAAGAGAAGCTAACAACAACAACAACAACAACAGCAACACCAGTAACAACAACAACAACAGCAGCCAATGGCAATAATCTTGAGAATGGCCAAACGACGGCAGCATCAACACCCAACAAAGCCAAGCGCCAGGGCAAAACGCCCCCCGCCCGCCGGCAGCGGCCGAACCACGAGAACGATGTGGTGGCAGGAGGCGTGGGCATCACGGGGGGCGGGGTGGTCATACTGCCCCAGCACGTACTCAACGAACTCTATCACAACTATTCCATTAAGCAGCGACGCAGCGGCCTCAAGTGGTTCCTCTTTGCCGCCGTCCTCTTTAATCTCTGGACCATTTTCATTCCCTGGGAACAGGCGATACCGACGAGGGGTAAGTAGGGAATGGGGAGGGGGGGGGGCATGCAATATGAATATGATTACGCTTCTTGTGGCATGAATATACAAACAAACATACATACATACAGACTGTTCGCTAGGGAAAAGCCAGCTCACACGCATTATCGCTTATCTCCAGTGCAATTAATACAGATTAAAAGCCGGGGAAATCCTTGAGTATAATATACGGCTTCCAATGTTAAGCGGAGAAATTAAAGCCATCTCGTAGTATTTTCACTTAATGTTCACAAAATATTTAATACCATAACTAAATAAATAAATGTATAATCATAAATTAATTTCATGCGATAACTTAATAGATAACTAAATAAAAGAAAGGTCGATTCTTAAATTTAAAGAAATATAAACCAAATACATATTTATCAATTTCTAAGTAGACTTCATAATTGCGAACTTCCTAAATAGCCTAATAAGTTAGTATTATTTTCAGTTAACATTTAGCAAATATATTTAAAATATTACGGCTGAAATAATAATTAAACTTAATAAATAAATAACAATAAATAAATTTACCCAGAATAGTTCGAAATGATTACCATTAAATATGTTGAAGAAATATTATAAATAAAATGCTTATCAATTTTTGAACTATAGACCATTTAAAAGCCATCTTCCTAAATAGCCTAATAAATTTGTATTATTTTCAGTTAATACACTTTTTTCTCTGCCATAGACCTTAAAATGGAGAAAACAAGAGATTCTGTCAGAATAATATGTATATAATACTATAATTACTATATATACTATACCATAATTTTCTAAAAAATACAATTTTTAGAACTTAGTCAATTTTCCTTTGTAACCTTTGATAGGTTGCTACATTCAATATATTAAACCTTGATTTCTAATCAAACTTTGACTGATTTTCTTTAGTGGTAAACATCTGCATTTTGTTGGCCTACATGGTACTAACTGCTCTGCTCCACATCGGACGTCGCTCGGAGCAGCCTACAATGAGAAGGTTCCATCGCGCTCTGTTGGCGGTTGTGCCTCGAGGTCTGTGGTTTCTTGCGATGTTGCATTTTGCCGCCTATGTGATGCTGCAGGCCAGCTTCTCGCCGCGGTAAGTGGGGGATTGGAACGATCTAAAATATATGTAAATATATATTTAAATGTCTAGAGATGTGCTCGGTTGGACCATATTGTTAAACTTCCTCATATACGTGACGTTGCCGGTGCCGTTGTTATATCTGGGTTTGGTCATTGGGTTTTTCACCTACTTCAATTGCCTGAGCTGTCCCGTGGGCTTCTCACGGGAAGATCCATTGCTCTCGGAGCAGGCGGCGGCCAATGCCGTGCTGATAGCCACTGCGGCGTTAATTGGACTGCTCTACTACTTCATGGGCGAGGCGAAGCAGAAGCGCGCCTTCTTGGAGGCCAAAAAGAGTCTGGAGGTGAAAATGGTCATTGAGGAACAGTCCGCAGAGCAGGTGCATTAGCCACAACGATTAATCAAATATTAACAAATCAATAATGGAATTATTTTTGTTTTTCATAGGAACGTCTGCTGTTGTCCGTACTGCCCAAGCATGTGGCAATTAAGATGCGCGAAGACTTGGGCTCATCCAGTTCAGAGGCCTTCAAAAAGATCTACATGAGTCGGCATGAGAATGTCAGGTAAGTTTCACGCAGTTTTCAATTAGCTTGTAGAACTTTCTAATGCGTCACTCGCTAAACATTAAAAACTTTACTAGTTAAAGTTATTAATAGGGGTTGAACTCAGCAGAACTTATAGAAAGATTGAGTATTAGTTGAAGTAATAAGTCAACTAAAATCTACTTTTTGATTTATTTACTTTGAGTCGTCTTTGATTGAACAAGCTTTAAATGAACTTTGGTCATATTTTACTAATGTTCTTTCAAAGTACTCCTTACTTTATCAACGAGTTAGCTTTTAGTACTCAACAAGCTTTTATGTTTTTCAACCCATTTAAAGTACCAAAATAAAGATATTTATTCGACACATACTCGTTAGTTTATCAACGAGACAGATTTTACAGCTGTACAATTTTAAATAACCTTTGTCCTATATTGATTAACAAAATGTATCTATTTATCCGGTAATTCTCTCGTTACTTTATCTACGAGTAAGATGTAGACAAAATAAGCTATTTACTAGCCACTTGTACTCGTTGCCTTAGTCTGACATTTACAAGCTCCAATATGCCGATCAGATTAAATAAGCTAATTACGAGCTACTTTTACTCGTTGCTTTTGTTCGTTAATATGGTTCGAGCTTTGTCGAGTAGACTAAATAAGCTATTTCCCATCAGCTAAAGCAATTATTAGGCACTTAGTAGTCCTGCTCCTTGTCTGTAATAGGCTCATTAGATGTACATAAATATTTCCGACTCCGCCGACTGGTTGAGGCAACATTTTAATCGTTACGTTCTTTTTCACACCCACAAAGCATACTCTATGCGGATATTGTTGGCTTTACCGCCATCTCCTCGACGTATAGCGCCCAAGATCTGGTGAAAATGCTAAACGAGCTCTTCGCACGCTTCGATAGGCTTGCCGAGGTAAAGTGAAACAACAACAACAACAAATAAACTGAAAAAAAAAACTGAAAAATGAAAAACTTCTACCGCTATGCTTTTCGTATTGTTCTGGCATTTTTGCGTTGTTTATTTTGTGTTGTTTTTCGTATGTCTTTCCCCTTTTTCTTTGGCTGTTCATTCACCTGACGGCCTCATCATCATAATCTCTATTAATAATGATGATGTTTATTACGTTACAGATAAACATCGTTGACTTCTTTTTTTGGAAAAACTTTAATTTTGTTGTTTTGCTTTTTTTCGCTTTGTCTCTATTAGCCGTTGTCTCTCCCTCTCTCGCTTGGCACAATATTTTCTTTTATTCTTTCTGTTTTGGGAGCACAAAAGTTACGTCCAGTCAGCCGTATGAAATGTGTCGAGTTGATTTTTTCTCTCATGCGAGTTTTTTTTTTTGTTTTTCTAGGGTTTTGGTTCCGTAGTCCTTTTATATTTAGGTTCAGTTAATTTGCTGCAGTTGTTGGTTTGAGTTTTTCTTTTTTTTTTTTGGCACTTTTGTGTGTTTTTCTTTTTACTGATTTGTGTGTGTGTGTGCTCCTCTTCTTCTCTGCTTTTATTGGTTTGTAACGTTTTCAGTTCATTTGCCGACTGAGATGAAAGCTAAAACTCAATTTTAGTTTTGATTTGAGGGCTTATTTCTTGTTTAGTTTATCAAAAATGTTGACTTGAACTTTGGCTATTTGGCATTTTTGTAGATTTTCATTGGAATTTTGTTTTGATATCCAGCAGCTGAGCGAACTGATTTGTGATTGATTTGAGAGTGAATTGACAGACGTTTTTTCGTAGATTATTTTTCTGCATTTTTGGCGAAAATTTCATAATAATAATAATAATGGAAGTGTTTTTTTATTTTGTTTTTTTAACATTTTTTAACATCAACAACACCCTCTCGAAAGTATGCAACAAGACAATTTTTTTATTTATTTTATATTTAGAATTTTTTTCTGGATTTTTGGTAATAATTAAAAAAATTAATAATAATTTGAGAGTATTTTTTTATTTGTTTTAATTTTTGTTGGGTAGCAGTGTAGTGTTGCATACTTTTAGGCTACGGAATGTCTTTTTTATTTTGGCATTTTTCGTAGTAATATATTTAAAATGAAAATGTTACTTTAAATTAATTAAATAAATATTTCCCTAAATACGTTTTTTTTTATTTTTTTATAAATAAATTAAAATATACGCTTTATTTTTGAACTAATTGCAAAATTTTCTATTATGTTGCATACTTTGGGGTTGCATTTGACACTGTATACTTACTGAATTAATTTATAATTTTGTTTATTCCCTGATTAATGAAATAATAATAATAATAACTATAATTTAATATTAATTCATATATTTTCAATATTTTTACTTTGTCATTTAGTCTTGGTTGGCATCAAATAAATAAATAAAAACATTTGCTTTGAAGCCTTTCTTTCAAGGCCCCCACAAAAAAAAAAATCAAAAATTCTATTTATAGTTCGATTTACTGTAACTGAAAGTACTTTATACTTACATATGCCGTTAACTCTGTCTTCCACGCTCTGTCTCTTTCACGCCCCGTAGAAGTATCAACAATTGCGCATTAAAATTCTCGGTGATTGCTATTATTGCATTAGTGGAGCTCCTGACGAGCGACCGGATCATGCCGTGCTTTGTGTGCACATGGGACTTTCCATGGTGAAGGCCATAAAGTAAGTAAAAAAAAAAGAGCAAGTGCCGAGTGCTCTGGGGACGCACAACAGAACACAACACGACAAGGGGAAAGGAAAAGGGAAAGGCATAGGGATAGGGAGAGGGACTGGAAGAGGGACAGCAGACAGGCGTTGTCAAATCAACGTTGGTTCAATTAAATGTAATTGCACTTAACCACGCGTCGCATAGCTCATACGTCTAGTTGTCCCGTCGTCCCGTTGTCCCGTTGTCCCGTTGCTACAACATGCTTTTGACAGGGGAATTAAGCTTAACCCGTTTGCCATTTTTTCCCCATTTTTTCTTTCTATTTATTTGGCCAGATATGTGCAGCAAAAGGCAAACTCACCTGTTGATATGCGTGTGGGCATACACACGGGAGCCGTTCTGGCTGGCATTCTGGGGCAGCGTCAGTGGCAGTTTGACGTTTACTCCAAGGACGTTGAGCTGGCTAATAAAATGGAATCGAGTGGCAAGGCCGGGTAAGTGTGCCAATCAAAAAGGTTGCTGCATTATTGATGAACGTTACCTTCTGGCTATGCACTAATTTTATGATTTGTCGTTGTCACTACAATATGCAAATTGTATGGGTCTTAAGGGCAACAACAAATACGCTATGATTTATTTTTCACATTTTCTTTCTTTGCTGTCCTTAGACGCGTTCACATTTCGGACAAAACATTGGCCTTTCTCAATGGCGAGTTCGAGGTGGAGAGCGCATTCGGCGAGAAGCGTGAAGAGCTGCTACGCATAGCGGGTCTCAAGACCTACTTTATCACCAAGGTAGTCAAGCCGGTAAGTGGAAAATCATTCGAAATTGCACTTCACTCGAATATGCTTTAAATATTTAACTTTTACTCTGCAGTTTGCTTCGCCCTGCGCCAAGAAAATCAACGAAACCAAAGAGGAAAATGTCAACCATAGCTCCGATTCCAATGATTCAAACAACGATAACAACGACACCAATGACAATGATGATGACGATAACGACGCCACCCTAGATGATGAGGAACTGTTGGCCCAGAACGCCGTCACTAATGGTCAGGCAACCAGAGTGGCCGAGGATGAGGAGGAGCAGATTAAATTGGAAAACTTCAAGCAGCGCTTGAAAGATGAACTTGTTACACGCGACGGACATGAGTAAGTATGGGGCACAAATATATAGAGAAGTTAAACAACAGCAAACAGTGTCTGAAACGATTAGAAACGGTTACAGTTTGAATATTTTTTGAAAACAAAGTTCGTGTAAAAAAAGAGTTGAAATTGAAATAGTTTTTATCGTGACTGCAGCGTGTTTTATCAAGTGCTGCGATCTCAAATCTATGGTGATACGAAGTCCAAAGTGGGTTAAAAGCTCTTGATTTTTAGCAGGTCACGCAAAATACTTTTTCAATTTAAGCTAGCCACACGTTGGCGCCCAACGTGGGCGCGAATAAATTGATAAAAACAAGTAGAAGGTCCCTTAGGAAGGGGGGAGATTTAAATAGAAAAGTTTTGGGCATGAGTATTATTACTAATTTAAATTAACCATATAGGAGTATTTTAATAAGAGTGAATAGTCTCGACCCGTCAGTTATACTGCTACTTCTCCTATTGATGAATTTAATCTGATTAAATATATCAGCATTTAAAGTTTAATTTGGAATACTAAAGCAATCAAAAATACTACATAGATTTATCATAAATATTCGATTAAGTTTAATTTTTCAATAAACTCATAATCTCTTCTACTTTCTAAACCCCTTTTCTTCTTTCGTAATTTGCAGAAACCTGACCAAGGACACCAACATATTTTTGCGCTTCCAAAATCCGCAGCTGGAACAGGCCTATGCCGTCTATCGGGAACCCTACAGCTCCCTGCCCCTGCTGGCCGCCCTGCTTGTGCAGTGCATCGATGTGCTGTACTCGTATCTGGTGTTGCCCCGATCCACACTGCACTTCATCAATATTGCGGCACCGTTGGTGCCCATTGCCATGCTGGTGGCGATTAGCATTGCGGAAAGCTTCAGTGGCATGCTGCCCAAGTTCTTTGTGGATGTGAGCAAGCGTTTCAATGACATTACCTTCGTGCGGGAACTGGCTGCCATAATTATAGCACTTACCATTGGCCTCAGCAATGTCATCGACATGGTAAGTGGTCGGGGTACAGTAATCGCTGCTTCGTGCTCAAGTCCCTATTGATTTTGTGCAGTTCTTTTTCGTTACCTTCGTGCGCACCGAACATATTGTCAGCGAGAGCGAATTCAATGCCACGGCCGGATTGGAGGAGGTGCCCACCGCCGAGCACCTACTGCCGGAATCATTTGTGGAGCAAATGCGCGATGCGGTGCCCACGGAACGTGTCCTATATCCGTCCTACCTGAGCAACTTTAGCATTCTCATACTGATTGCCATCGCCGTCATTGCACAGCTCACGCATCTCACCAAAATACTGCTCCTACTATCCATAGCGGGTGAGTGAAGTTTTTAAATTATTTTAAAAATAATTTAGAAAATATTTTAACCCTTATTCTGTCCTGAATCTTACAGCTCTGCATTGCTATTTCAATGTGTTTATCATGCAGGATCTATATACGCTAGAAGACGATCTCGCCCATCAACCGTAAGCTAATTCGTTATTGGTATTATGTTTATTGGATTAATTATTTGAAACCTCTCTCTATAGCGTCATATCAATTAGATACTGCACGTCTGGTCTGCTCCTGCTAGCTGCTTTTTCTCTCAGTTTCCTGGCAAGACATGTAAGTTAAATATATAGAATTAATATGGTTATTTAACTGTCATTATCCGTACCTAAATCTTGAAACATGTTCAAAACATTGTTAACCTACCGCAAAATCTTTTACAAAGTTTCTAATATATTTACTATATGTGTTTTGTAGTTGTTTCATTACGTATATGTTAACCAGATATCAGAAAATACCCCTTAACTACAAAAAATCCTTACCAAATTTAAACAAATTCGCATAAAATGCAAGTTATATTTTAAAGCTGAAGAAAGAAATTTATTTAAGTGAGGAAATCCTATTAAATGTTTTCGAAAATTGAGAAATATATCTATATACATTAAGTATTGTAGGGGAAAAGTAGTTTATATAAATAATTATAATAATAATTTATATAAAATTTTTAATTTATTAACCTCTAACTTTAATCTTCATTTAATCGTACGTAATTTATATTCAAAATTGTAAATTTACCACCTTAGATGGACCACGAGGATCGGGTTATATTCAAATGGAAGACCGAGGTGGCCGAGCAGAAGGAAACCGCCAACGATATGCGTCAGCGGAATGAGGCTTTGGTCTATAATGTTTTGCCCGTGCATGTTGCGGAGCATTTCATGAAGAATACGAAGCGTTCACACGATGATCTCTATTCGCAAAGTTATGCCGAGGTGGGCGTACTCTTTGCCAGCATGCCAAATTTTTCAGGTAAACTCAGACAGTTTTGTTTTAATTTATGATTAAATATAGTAATATATATATAGTTATATATGCTATTAAATATATAAATCTTTTACAGATTTTTATTCGGAGGAAACAGTTAACAATCAGGGCTTGGAGTGTCTGCGTTTTCTAAATGAAGTCATCTCGGACTTTGATGCGGTAAGTTGAGACCTCTCTCTTACTTCTTATAAAGATCCCTTAACTTTATTAAAATCTTTTGGTTTAGCTGCTGGAATTGCCGCAGTTTCAGGACATTATCAAAATCAAGACAATTGGCTCCACTTATATGGCCGCAAGTGGCATTAATCTGCAGCGGAATTTGAGGAACGATGCACCCATCACCGAACGCTGGTCCCTTTTGGCGGTGTTGGTGGAATTCGCCTTGGAGCTGAAGCACGCCCTGCAGGGCATTAATGAGCAGTCCTTCAATCATTTCGTGCTCAAAATGGGCATCAATCATGGACCGATTACGGCCGGAGTGATTGGGGCACGCAAGCCGCACTATGACATCTGGGGCAACACCGTGAATGTCGCCTCACGCATGGAGAGCACGGGCAAGGCGGGCGCTGTGCAGGTCACCGAAGAGACCTGTAAAATTCTGGAAGAATTCGGTTATACGTTTCAGCAGCGCGGCCTGGTGGCAGTTAAGGGCAAGGGTCAGCTGATGACATACTACTTGCAGGTGAGTGGGGGAGATTATATAGATAATGCTAGCACTCCAAACCCAAGAGGAAATATGAGAGTTCGGCCAGCGAGAGTTCAGCTAGCGCAAGTTTTATCAACAAGAGTTCTGCTCACGAGAATTTGACCAGCGAGAATTAGGCCAACGAGAGTTAGGCCAGTGAGAGTTCGGCAAAAAAGTGTTCTGAAAGCGCGAGTTCGGCCAGCGCGAGTTCGGCTAACGAGAGTTCCGCCATCGAGAGTTCGCCCAACGATTGTTTGACCATCGAGAGAGTTAGTCCACCGAGAGTTAGGCCAGTGAGAGTTATACCAACGAGAGTTAGACCAACGAGAGTTAGTCCAACGAGAGTTAGACCAACGAGTGTTAGGCCAATGAGAGTTAAGCCAAAGAGAGTTTCATTAACCCCCCTGATGTTGGCGTCCGAGCGAAGGATGAAAATAAAATAATAAATAAAGTTAAAAAAAAACATGAATAAAATAATAAATATAATGTGTAAAATGATAAAAACTTTGAAAATGAAATTCCTGTTCCTAACCAGATTGTTTTACAAACCTGAAAGTTAACGAATCTATTCTAATCTTTTGTATACGCAGGGTAAATCAGAAGCTTGCGCTGAGCCCAAGGCAGCTATTGAGCTGCATGAACCGGAGGCAGCGGCTCCGAGCAGTTTGGATTGCACCACGGAGCTGGAGGTGGATCTGAAGACGCCGCTGCTGAAGCTCAAGGCGCCGGAAGGGGCAGCAGAGGCTGCCACGGAGGCAAGTCTAAGCAACGGCACAGTGGGCGAAGCGCAGTCTTTATTGGAGTAAAAATATTGTAGCCAGCTAAAGAGAAAACCGAGAGAGAGAGAGTATGTGTATGTATGTGAGAGCGTGTGAGTGTATATCCGTGTCTGTGTGTGAGTGATTAGTAAACTAAAAGTTAACTGTTATACAACTGTTATACTTGCTACATTTGGTTTTGCCTATATTCGTGTGATATTCTGCTATGTGAAAAAAAGTATAAACAAATAACTACCAACTATAAATAAATTATGCAAATTGTAAATTTTAGTTGAATTTATAACTGATCTTTGCTTTTGAAAAGTTTGTAAACTGTGTACCTAAAAAACAAAAGAGAACAATTGTATATCTAACAACTAAGTATTCGAAATTGTCTTGTTTTAAACAAATTGTTATTGTACTTGATTTCGATTAAATAAAACTGTAAAATAAGAAAGATTTTGCTTTAAAGTCCCCTCTAGTCGATGTGTAGTTCAAATAACATTATAAATTTATAAATTAGTTATAGGCCTAAATAATACTAAACATTTCGCATAAAGAATGAAAATTGCATTATAATAATTCTCAGTGTGAAATGCGCTTAAACTATAATTGTAATTCAAGTAAATTGAAGCTAATGCAAATACGTAGACTAAGTCGAAATATTTACAGAATTATTACAATTGAAATTGATCGAGAAATTTAATGAAAATTCAAATAACAAATAAAAATCCGATATCCCACCACACAAAATGCAACCCACAAAGCAAGTCCAACCACAGCAAATATTTACATTTAATTGTATGTACTAACTATAATTAATGTAATCTCTTAGTTAATAGCATTACCAGTAAAACAAACAAACAAATAGTAGGCAAAGCAGCATATGGCAATTGCTAACAATTAATTTGTAATATCCTGCAGAACAAATAGAGACTTCATACATATGTTAACATCTAGTACATACATATAGTTCTCCCCATATATAGATATATGCATAAACATATAGATAATATACATTAGCATTATATAGAGCATCGCATGTTTACTAGACAACTTCAACGAATTAGTCAAAAAGGCAACAAACTGCAAACGAACTTACGATAAAACCCGTTACAGATTTAAGCTTATTCTACTCCATTAAATCCGTCTTCATTTATTAATGGCTTAAAGCATGACAATCAACGAAATTTCCTCTCAAATACACGATGATTGATGCCCACAAGTAAACGGAATTATAATTATCATTTAAGTTTCCTACTTTAGACCCTACGTTTTAAGTGTTGTGTTTTAAGCTGTTAACTGTACATCTAATATTGCACTTTTATATTATTTAAAAGAGAACAAACAATTAGCAAATTATAGTAAATGAAATAAGAACTAAGCAAAGAGAACGTAATAAATCTACATAAATACTATAACCATAAAATTGTGTTTGAATATATTTTATTAGTTTAATTCTATTCAATTAAACCAGAAACCACAGTTTTAGTCTGTTTTCTTAATTATCCACATTTAAATTGTCCGCCAATTGGCTGGCGCCCTCTATCGCATTAGCAAACAAAGTATACTTGCTAAATATACAAATTGTATTTACTTTTAGATCCAATTGCCATATAAAAATGACACAAAATTAGCTTGGACTAACAAGCAACTGTATTATTTTATTTATACGTCAATATATTTATATTTAATTCACTAATTTACAACAGCGCTGGTACGTTTTGAATTGCCCGCCAATCCTCGTGTTTTATTAGACTGGCAGGTATGCAGAGTTGCCACAATAAGCACAATTATTAAAGAAACAACATTGCATGCATATAAAAATAATATGAAGTATGAGGCACTTCGTATGACGTTGAAAATAATGCTGCAGGGTATTCTGCCGTCGGCATTGTTCTACCAATACCTCTCCGAAGTTTGTTGCAACCCTGCTGGTAAATAACAAAATGACACTTGACTGCAGAGTTGCCAAGCGTTGGTGGTCGAACAAGTTCGAGTTCGTGTGCCGGCCTATCGAGCGCGATGGCACCATGCAGCGCAGCCATGCGTGCGAGCGAGACAACCTGTGACAGCTCGAACTAGAACAGTGCATGGTTTGAACAAACAACTTTGAGCTAAACGGAAAAGTTGATTTGCTGTAGTAAAAACTTGCAAAAACACAAACCAAATTAAACATAAACATTTAGAGTGAGTATGCAACAAAGGTGCAACTGTTGTGGCTGTTAAAAACACAGCTGCTGGCGTGCAATTCGTAAGCGAAAGTGTAAGCGAGGCCGTTGCTCATTTTCTGACCCTGCAACGTCCGAGGGGCGACGCAGATTTTGCTATATTTATAACGAATATATATAAATAATAATAATAATAACAATAATTGTGCAGTTAAAGCGCGTATATGTGTGTGTGTTGTGTTTGTGTGCGTGTCTAATCGTGTCTTGTATCTTCATGCAGCTAAGCAAACACTGCTACACCCCGCACCCCCCGCACTCATCAAGAGACGTCTGCAGACATGTCGCTGAAGCCCAAAATAGTGGAATTTGTTGATGTTTGGCCGCGCTTGCGTTGCATTGCGGAGTCCGTGATAACGCTCAGCAAAGTGGAACGCGCCGTGTGGAACACGAGCTTCAGGTGAGTTCGGTGGCACTGCTGTGGAAGCTGTGGAACGCAATTGCAGCGTTCGTTGCAACGCAATACATAAAAGCGTTAAAACGTAAAAGCGCCAAAGCGATAATGAAACCGAAAGCACAGTGGGTGAAAGTGCAAGCAAATGATTAATTTCATTATTAATATTTAATTTTATTTGTTATAGTTTTTATCATTATTATTTATTTATAATTTTTAATGTCAGCTTTGTGTAGTCTATGTTTAGTATTATTTATTGTTATAATGATTATTATTTATTATTATTGTTATTTTTTTCTTTTGACTATTTTATCAATATAAATTATTATTGTTTATGATAACTTAGCAATTATCTTCTAATTCATAGATTACAAGAATATTAAAATTTTATTGAAGCGTAGTGAATACTTATTATATTTTAAAAATATTATAAAAATAATTAAATTTGCTTGCTCACAATATTAAAAGTTCTAAAAATACATATTAATAAATAAATATTTAAATAAATATGCTTGTACTTGATCATAATAACCATATATTAAATATTTTTCAATAAATTACAAAAGCAAATATTAAATAAATAAAATCAAATAAATAAAGAAATAATAAATGAAAAGTAAATAAGCTAGTGCTTACTCATAATAATAATATATTAAATAAGTCTTAATTTATAAATGAATTTTATAAAATATCAATAAATAATTTAAAAATAAATAAACAAATGAATAAAAATTATCAAATAAGCCTCAATTTATAAATAAATTTTATAAATATTAATAATTAAAAAATAAAAAAATGAATAAATAAAAATTAAATAAGCTTGTGCTTGCTCATAATAATCATAAGTATATTAAATAAGCCTTAATTTATAAATGAATTTAAAAAATATTAATAAATAAAAAATAAATGAATACGTGAAGAGCAAATAAGCTTGTGCTGACTCACGTGCTCATGCTGCTCTGCCCACTGTGCTGCATGAATTGCCAAAAATAATGCGCACACACTCGCACACGTCTGACTCACACACGCACACATTTCCTTATGCGCAGCGATGTGTACACGCTGTGTGTGGCACAGCCGGAGCCCATGGCCGACCGCCTCTACTGCGAGACAAAGACCTTCCTGGAGGCGCACGTGCAGGAGATGCTGACCTCCAAGGTGCTGACGGAGCACGATGCGGCGAATGCCAACAACACGAATCCCCGGCCAGATCTGCTGCAGCGCTACTATACCACCTGGATGGAGTACAGTCAGGGCATCAAGTATCTGCATCAGCTCTATATGTAAGCTTAATGCTTCCAATTACAAATCTATATTCAGTTAAATCTTGGATTTCATTGCAGCTACTTGAATCAGCAGCACATCAAGAAGCAGAAGATCACGGACACGGAATCGTTCTACGGCACGCTGTCCAACGACACCACAGAGCAGATGGAGATCGGTGAGCTCGGCCTGGATATCTGGAGGATGTATATGGTGGAGTATCTGGCTCAGGAGCTGGTGCGTCACATACTCGAGGGCATCGCTGCGGATAGGGCCAGCAACGGCACGTTGCCCTCCAATCGGGTGCAGGTGATCAACGGCGTGATCCACAGTCTGGTGGAGGTGCAGGATTACAAGAAGTCCGGCTCCTTGAAGCTGTACCAGGAGCTGTTCGAGACGCCCATGCTGGAGGCGAGCGGCGCCTACTACACCAGCGAGGCGAACAAGCTGCTGCAACGCTGCTCGGTGTCTCAGTATATGCAGGAGGTGATCAAGATACTCGATCTGGAGAGCAAGCGTGCCCAGAAGTTTCTGCATGTCAGTTCGCTGCCCAAGCTGCGCAAACAGTGCGAGGAGAAGTTCATCAATGATCGGTTGAGCTTCATCTACTCGGAGTGCAGGGACATGGTGTCGGATGAGCGACGTCAGGATCTGCGCAATATGTACATTGTGCTCAAGCCCATACCCGACAATCTAAAGGCTGAACTGATACAGACCTTCCTGGAGCACATCAAGAACGAGGGCCTGGAGACGGTGTACGCGCTGAAGGGCGAGAACATACACATTGCGTTCGTGGAGAACATGCTGAAGGTGCATCGAAAGTATCAGGAGCTCATTGCCGACGTCTTCGAGAACGATTCGCTCTTCCTCAGCGCTCTGGACAAGGCCTGCGCCAGCGTCATCAACCGTCGCCCCAGCGAACGGCAGCCGTGCCGCAGCGCTGAATATGTCGCCAAATACTGTGATACCCTGCTGAAGAAATCGAAGACGTGCGAGGCGGAAATCGATCAGAAACTCACCAACAACATAACCATATTCAAGTACATCGAGGACAAGGATGTCTACCAGAAGTTCTACAGTCGATTGCTCGCCAAGCGTCTCATTCACGAGCAGAGCCAGAGCATGGACGCCGAGGAGGGCATGATCAATCGGCTTAAGGTGTGTCTAGTTATTCCAAGATTATATATAGACTAAATATCTCGTTGATTGCAGCAAGCATGCGGTTACGAGTTCACCAACAAGCTGCATCGCATGTTCACGGATATTTCGGTGTCCACAGATCTGAATAACAAGTTCAACAATCACCTAAAGGACAATGAAATCGATCTGGGTAGGTCTAAAATTTTAAATGAGCTGTAAACCCAGCAAACAATTGTCGAAAATTCGATTAATAAATGATTGTAATTCGAACAGGTTTTATTCAAAATCTTAAACCGGTTAAAACATGATTTCCAGTCCTGCTTTTTAGAAATTTAAATTTACACCAAACTTTTAATAAGAATTGAAAGCAAATCTATATACAGTAGAATCCGGTTATAACGACGCCGCTTATAGCGTACGTTCGGTTATTGCGACGAAAACTCGATGGTTTGGTTGGTCCACATACAAACTTATATGAAACGGCCTCCGCTTATAACGTCTCCGCTTTTAGCGACAAACCGCTTATAACGACGAGATTTTTCACAATTCAACCGGATATTGCGACGTGCCGAATAAAAAAAAAACTTTAAAGAGGAAAATTTGATTTCTTTAACAATGCTAAATGAAGCAAACAAAATTATGGATTTTGTCTTCCGGATATAACGACTTAAAATCGTCGGTCCCTTGAAAGTCGCTATAACCGGATTCTACTGTATATTACATAATTTAAAATCTGCTTTGCGTTGCCATAACGTTTTGTGCTTAATGTATAATTTGAATAATCTTAATTATATTTTTCTACAATTTTTCAATATTGTTAACATTTTAAAGTGCAAATGTATTTTGGCGTGATCCGTTGCGTCAAATTCATGCATAAGAAATAAAATATTCTGAATTAATTATTTATAAATAGATTAAATTATATTTAAAACATTTTAAATTATATACTGTACGGGCGAGCGCGCAGCGCGAGCTGTGGTACAGGGTATAAGACAGTCGGCCCCGTCCGACTGATCTGCCCCGCCCATTCTGGTTTTGTATAGAATTTTATATTCACATTGAATAGAATATATCATATCATTTATTTTCGGAAACGATTCTTTTTTGAAGAATATATTTAATACAATAATTGCTTTTTTTAGGCATAAATCTGTCGATTAAAGTGCTGCAGGCAGGCGCCTGGCCCCTGGGCTCCACGCAGGTGATACCCTTTGCCGTGCCCCAGGAATTCGAAAAGTCCATCAAGATGGTAAGATTTCTTATCTCAAAGCTATGCGAATCAAATGCTTATGATGTGATCTATTGCAGTTTGAGGACTACTACCACAATCTGTTCAGTGGCCGCAAGCTGACCTGGCTGCATCATATGTGCCATGGCGAACTGAAGCTGAGCCATCTGAAGAAGTCGTATATTGTGACGATGCAGACGTACCAGATGGCCATAATGCTGCTCTTCGAGACGTGCGAGGGTCTGACGTGTCGTGAGATACAGAACACGCTGCAGCTGAACGATGAGACGTTTCAGAAGCATATGCAGCCGATGATCGAGTCCAAATTATTGAATGCCGCATCAGAGAATCTCCTGGGAGACACGCGCATCGAATTGAATTTCGACTATACGAATAAGCGCACGAAATTCAAGATAAGCTCAGCACTGCAAAAGGAAACGCCACAAGAGGTAGTTGGCGTAAATTAAAAAAAAAAACTGAATATAAGGACGGGGCAGATTAGTCGGACGAAAGGCTGCAGTCGGATGTAACCGACAGTAGGAGACCCTTTACTTTGAGTATATGTACTTAGATATACACTTAGTTACGCGTGTATGCATGGCATATCACCCCAAACCCCTTATCAGTCCATTGCGGCAATTTGTCTGTGGCATATCTTTGCTGTTTCTAATCCGATCTAAACAAAATTCACAGAGTCGATAGAGAATACCATAAGCTAGTCACATAGCAAATTACAAATCAATAGCTGTAAAACTGTGGCTACAGTAGCTTTTAGCGATTTGCGGGGAAAGCGGGAGAGGTATTCAAAATCTAAAACAAACTCGTTCTGTTTACTGATTAGGAGAACCTAAAAATCGAATATGTTGTCTCTACCTCTTATAATTGCTGAGATCTAGGTTTTTATACGGACGGACAGACGGACTTGGCTATATTGACTCTGCTTTTCGTGCTGATCAAGATTATATATACTTTGTGGGGTTTGCCACGCCTGCTTCTGGATGTTACACACATTCTTCTCTATTTTAAAGTTAAGGGTCTAATTAAGGTTGGGAATATTTAAATGGAATACACATGTAGTTAATTTGAATATGAAATTCTAAAAAAATTAAGGTTGGAAGTATTTAAATTGAATCTACATGTACTTAATTCGATTATGAAATTCTTAAAAAATATTAATATTGGGAGTATTTTTTTCTGCTTGCAGGTGGAGCACACCATCAATTCTGTGGACGAGGATCGCAAACTGTTTCTGCAAGCTGCCATTGTGCGCATTATGAAGGCGCGCAAAGTGCTCAAGCACAATGCACTGATACAAGAGGTAAACGGCCCACAAATACACTGCAAAAAGTCTGTTGATAATTGTCATATTTGTGTTTCTTTCAGGTGCTGTCGTTGTCAAAGGTTAGCTTTACGCCCAACATTGCGATGATCAAGAAGTGCGTGGAATCGTTGATTGACAAGCAGTACATTGAGCGCACGGCCAACTCTGGGGATGAGTACAGCTATATGGCCTAAACAGCGACAGACTGGCTAACACCGATCAGCTAATAGAGATTATGTCTATGATAATTAGAATATCCATTTTGTCATAGCCGTTTCGTTTTGTTTTGATTTTTGTTTATTCTGAATTGGAAATCGAGCACACACCTATAGCATTAATTAGGATGAAGCAACCAAGTCTGCTGACTAAATATAATTACTTCAATTACCCTAGCGTATAGAGAAAGAGCGTCAAGTTGTGAATCCCCAGACCGTTGAATTAACCCGTTTTTATTTGAATTTTGAATGGATGTAAACCTGTGTTAATGGGGAGCGTTTTAGCCTAAGCACACACACACTACTGATAACCATTAATTAGTTTTTATGTTTGTAACTCTTGTTATGGGCTCTGCTTTTCTGCTGTCTCTTGTCGATCTTGTAGATCTATCAGCGAGCGCACAAAAAGGCAGCCAAAGATCGTGAATAAACATTGATTGTTTCGCTCTACTTCGATTTAAAAAACAACAACAAAAAATTAAGAAATGTAATAAAAACACGTTGTGCATATTTTCAAAATGTTCAATGCTATTTTATTTCACTTTCATTTGCTTTTAATTTCATTCGTTCATATATAATATATATATATATTAAAAATTCATTTGTTCTTGCTAAAAAATTATATGTTACTTTTTGTTCTGTTGTGTGCTAAACGTTTAATAGCTCTGTTTACTCTCATATGTGTATCTATTTGTGAATTGTTATTGTAATTTGTCATGTATTTTTTTTTTCATCTTTTTATTTTATAATGTTTTTATTACGTTTTACTTTCGTTTTTTAAGCGATTTGATGGGGTTTTGTATATATAGTAAGAGCGTGGAATTTCGTTTTAGTGCTTTAGAGAGTTGTTCAGTTTTAAGTTTCGCTAGAACCTTCCTGGTCTGCTGATATTTGGCTATATTTGTCTCAGTTTTGCAGTTAAGAGCTACTAGTTTAATGAATACATATAACTCGAAAATAATACACCATAAACCATAAATAATCCATTGATAGTTTCACTTGCTGCTTCACTTGATTAATTTGTTCACACTACTTGTCTAAAAATATATATTCATTAATTAATATTAATACAAATCATTGTACATACATAATATATTATTATTAATATTAATATTATAATTATAATAAATACCAACATGCTATAGACACACACGCGTGCGCATTTATAGCATAATATAATAATAATAATAATTTGTTAATAATACTTTTTTTTTATTACTTTTTTAACTGGCGCTGGGGGAGCTTATAAAATGCTGTCAATTGCCATGGATTATTTACTCGTAGCATTTGGCTTTTGTCAGTGTGTGTTAATAAAAAATACATAATCTTCCATATATATATATTCTATATACTATATATAATTTGCATTATTAATATTTAATGACTAGTAAACGTTTACAGTGTTTTCTTTGCGTTTATTATTGCAAAATCTTTCTCCATCAAATGCGCAGAAATGCTGGAAAATCCCCATTGAGCATTCGCTAGAAAGTTTGTTTATTCATATGATTTGAGTTAATTTCGAAATGTTTATTATCAAAGATACTTTGAAATGTCTGGAGGGCGTTTTTGGCTACGACTATTCTCTCTCTCTCTCTCTCTCTCTCTATCTCTATCTCTTCTTATTGCCATCTGCTAAGTTTTTCGATCGAATGCGAATCGAATCTTTTTTTCGTATCTGCCCTAAATAAAACCCTAGAACGTAAAGTAAGTAATGCTGCCCTGGCATCCTAAACGATGCAGTTATGCTCCAAACTAATGTATATAGAATATCGGTATACTATATATTTAGAGAGAGTTTATATATATATAAATTCAGTGCTTGTATAATTTATTTCATTTGCTCATCGTTGTGTGCTTTTGTTTTGCTTTTTTGCTTTTCTATGCGGTGTGTTCGGCCTTGGAATTGTTGCAAGTTCAATTAGCTGCGGGTGCTCAGAGCTGCCAAATACATCCTATATATATATAGAGGTATATATAGGTAGTATCCGCTCTCTGCTCTGTTGTGTTTACTCGAATTGTTTTCATTTTTTTATTTTTCTTTTGTTTTGATTTCAGTCTTTACGATTCACGGCATTTGTGCATTTGGAATTATTCAGTTTTTTTCCCAATTTCAATTGTTTGATGACCGTTGGATATAGTAGTAGATATAGCTGTATATATAGTCGTAAATTGAACATTTCAGTGAACATTTGTGAGAGAAAACGTGAGTCTAAATTGCTTCTTTGCTGAGCAGTTGAATCTTCTTCTTCATACATACATCTATATATATATGCTTAACTACACTCGTGTATATAGTACTATATAGACAAATTATGTGTGCTTGTTTGGGGGCGGGGGGCGGGCAGTGTTTAGGCTTCATTAAAAACAGAACTTGGCATTAGTTGATCTCTTCCTCTCCCGCTCTCTCTATTGATCCAGCGAGGAGGTTTTCGTGCGCTTCCACAGCGACTTGAAGAGACCCTTCTTCTTGGCCTTGGGCGTGGCGCCAACGGCAGCAGCTGCGGCATTGTTGTCCTTGCTGCGACTGCTGCTCTCCTTGCGCTTGGTGGAACCTAGAAAGCAAAGAAATAACGTCAATTAATATCGGTTCAAATATAATAATTCGGTTAAAATATGAAATATATCGATATCGATGCTTGCAAAATGTTTTCTAATCTAGTTCGATATGAGTTCCCGAAATATTAAAAAAATTAAGAAAAACTATTTACCAAATATCGTCGAATTGTAATAGGCATTGATTTTTAATAGCAATACATACATCAAATTTTTCTTTAACAAATAATTCGGGTTGAACTATTAATAGTTCAGTACCAGAAACAGCACGACTCTTTATATCCACAGAAAGGTCTTTAATGTTTTTTATTTTTTTTTTAGAAATGGTATTTAAGATACTATAATAACTGCCATTTTAATAAACAAAATTTTTATTGAATAATATAAATATTATCAACCCAAATACTGAATATTACTGATTGAAAGTTTCAAGAAAAAGTGTATAGTTTTTAGTTATTCTCCGTTATATCAATCTATCCAATATCCGAGCTATCCCACTTGGGTTGAGAATGTTTGTTTCGAAAACCCATTTCTATACAACGATTATATTCGAAATACACTGTAAAAAAACAACACTTGCCTGTATCAAATTCATAGGCATGCTTGCTATTGCTGTCGTCCATGGGCAGATCACTGTACGCCTTGTGTTTGCGCTCCTTGTTGTGCTCTGTAGGGTATATAGAAACTTATATTCCCCATCTTGTACTCCTCTCGGTTGTACTTACTTTTCTTGGTGATTAGCAAACTGGTGACACGTCGCAGCGCCTCGCGTGGCGATTTATTGAGGAAGGAGGGCGTCAGATTGGGCGGCAGGGTGAGGGGTTTGCGGGACTGGCCGGTGCCGGACATGCCCGTGGGATTATCCCACACCCGCACCGAGGCCAGACGATCGATGTTCTCCGTGGACGCGGGACGCATGCTGCGCTGCTTCGGATACCAGCCACGTGCGGGGGCGCCCGTCATGCGCAGCATTTCATTCGAGGCTAAGGCGTGATTTATCGAACGCTGTCGACAGATTTGCGCTGTGCCATAGCCGCCTGCTGGAAGGGATTAAAGAGTTTAGAAGGGGTGCACACTAGCTTTGGCAAAGCAACGAATATCGATACGCCCACCAATCGGTACAGATCATAATAATAATCGATTATTTTATAAATTTAAAATATAAATATTAGACTATTATTCATAATTATATTTTTTTATATCTCCAAAATTTCCTAATAGTAATCTCCTAATTTAAGACAACAGGAACATAACAAAATTTTTCACCAACAAATGATTTTAATCGATTTTCAGACCAAACAATCGATGGTGGGTTTATTTTCTATCAATAATACCGCTAGTGCTATCGATTGTTTTGCCAGACAGACTCACCTCCTATGCCCATTATGGAGTTGCCCATGTTGATGCTGTTCGAGGTGCTGGAACGGGGGGCGGTGCGGGAGCCGCTGACGGGCACAGGGTCGTTTTGACGGCGATATGGTGTACGTGGTATGTCACAGCTGGAAAGGACAGAGAAATTTACAATTTACAAAAAATGCTTAAGCAATTTATTACAGGCAGACTGACTGAGTAACTGACTGACTCGCTATCAAAACACAGTCCAAAAGGGCTAAAGCGAGTGTTCAGCCAGCTAGTGTTTAGCCAGCGAGAGTTCGACCAACGAGAGCTCATTCAACGAGAGTTTGTCCAGCGAGAGAGAGAGATCTGCTAGAGAGAGTTGGAGTAGCGAGCGTTCGTCCAGTTGGACCAGTGAGATTGGACTAACGAGTGTTGGACCAATGAGAGTGGGACTAACGAGTATTGAACCCAGAAGAGTTAGGCCAACAAGAGTTGAGCCAGAGTTGAGCTAGAGATCGACCATTGAGAGTTTGGTCATCGATAGTTAGGCCAACGAGTGTTGGATCGATGAGAGTTGGACCCACGAGTGTTGGACCAACAATAGTTGAGCCAGAGATAATTTAGTTAACGATAGTTTTGGACCAACGAGAGTTCAGTTCATGAAATGAAATATAGGAAGCTTACCCTCTGGCAAAGATTGGCGTTTCTGGAAGACTACAGGAGGTTTGCAGGCGATGCTCCTCGCGTGGCGATTGCTTCAGACTGCGCTTGGTGCCATAGTTGATGTACCTGCGCTGGTAGGAGCCGCTGCCTATCACCGAGCCCCCGCTGTCGCAGGAGCCGGTGTTGCTCATGCTGGGCTGTGGCAGCGGCGGCATGCCACCAAGGCCTGTGGGCGTGGTGATGCCGCTGCCGCTGCTGTAGCCAAAAAGCTTGGGCGAACGCTTGCGATACTGCGAATCGATGCTCCAGGATTTCATGGTGTTGACCGAATGCCCGCCCGCACGATGCGGCGGCACTGCGGGGGGCAGGGGCACACCCGCCAGGGCGGGCAAACCCTCCGCAAAGCTGGCGGATTGATGCGCAGGTGCCGGAGGAGCGGGCAGCTCATCGTTGAAATGCCGCACGGCAGCGACATTGTCGCGACTGCGACGCGTGTGGCTGTTGCTGCTGTGCCCCACCGCCGCCCCCGAGGCTGTGGCATGCACCTCGACGACGGTGGTGCCACGATTCACAGGCACAGCTACGACTGCAGCACAGGCGGGCAGCTCCAGCGGCTTGCGCGGCTCAATGGGCGACGGCGGCAACGGGGCATCGTAGTCAAACAGATCCGGATTGGAGCTGGGCGGCGAGGGGGGCAGCGGACCAAAGCCCACGCTCTGCGAGAGCAGCATCTCCTTGGCGCTCTCCGACTTGTGCACGCCCGGACGAAACTCCAGCACCCGCTTGGCATGCAGCTCCGCAGCAGCGACAGCAGCAGCAGCTGCCGCAGCCGTGGGTCCATTGCTGGGGCCCATCATGGGAAGGTCGCCACGCAGCAGGGCGCTGATGTTCTGCTCGATCTGCTTGAGGGGCGCGCAGCCGTAGCTGAAGTCCGACAGCTCCTCGTCCTCCTCCAGAGTGGGCGCCAGGTCCGTGTGGGGCGTGGTGGCGGTCGAAACGCGTTGATCTGTAGGGAAATTATGGGCTAGTATTATTATCCATGGCGGCTACTAGCAATTGCCGAATCTATCGATATTATTTTGTAGACTTTAGACTGTTTCTTTAGACCCTTTTCTTTAAAGTACTACTAAAGGTCTGTTAAGTTAGTGGAAATAGAAACTGTGGGTAACACTTTGAAGAAGGTCTAAATATCCTGACTCCTTCATCGGTCTGTCCTTCTATCCGTCTATCTTTCTATCCGTCTGACCTTCTATCCGTCTGTCTATTCTCAGTATGAACACCTAGATCTTGTAAACTATTATAGTATAAGAGCTAAAGTCACCATTTTAGGTATGTAGATTCCCCTATGCTTTAGGCTGATCAAACTTGTTTTATAATTTCATACCTCTATTTTGAAAGACAAATTACAGGGTCTCCTACTATCGGTTCTGTCCGTCTCTGTAGCCTTCCCGCCCGACTGATCCGCCCCATCCTTACTATTTTTTATTGCTATTTAAGGCTCTACTTACCACTGCCATTGTAGCTGAACAACTCGAAGCCGTTGCCATTGAGACGCGCCTCGTCGAACTCCTCGCTGCTGGAGGTGTTGTCCGGCATGGACTCCGCGCTCAGTCGCTTCTCCGTCAGCATGGCGGTCTTGCTCTTGAGCGGCTTGGTGATCAGATGCTCGGTGGCCTCGGCTATGTCCAGGGAGAGCGCTGCCCGCTGTGCCGCTGCCATCTCCAGAGCCCGACGCGTCTGTGCTGCGGCTGCCTCGCACTCCTTGTAGACGAAATTCATTTCATTCGCGGGCGGCGGGGGCGGAGGCAACGCTGCTGATTCGCTCGGTTCGCTGTCGCTGGTGTAGAACTCATTGCTGATGGCGTTGGCGCCGGCGCCAGCGCCGAGAGACGTGCGCGGGGGCTTCGGTATGCTGAACATGTCGAGGGCACGCGGCGGCTTCTTGGCCGTGGAGCGACGTATGACGAAGGTGCCCTTGCCCAGCATGCTCTGCTCGTTGTAGACGAAGCTGTTGTTGAAGTCCACCAGGTTGTTATCACGCGGTTGTTGCTGCAAGTGATAAGAGAGAAATTTAATCAGATATGCAGATATAGATATAGATAAAGATCATTTTAGATTAAGTTAAAAGTAATTAACATTTAATCTACGTTTAATCTTGATTTCATCATTCAATAACTTTAAAAATAGATAACAAATTATTAAAAATAGGTTACCTTTATTTAGTGCAATTTAGTAAAATAGGTTTAGACTAATTTTTAGATAATCTACAACAAGTAACAATAAAATATCTTTTTTTTTAGTTTCCTTTTAACTTTTTGAGATCCTCAGGCAGTAATGGTAGTTTTGGTATAAGATCGCAATCTTTTAAATCAAAACGTTTACTGATCATAAAGATATTGAATTACTGTTTCCAAAACTTGTGCATTCAGAAAAAATAAAAAATAAATAAAATAAATGGTATACCCCAAGATTAAGCTATTTTCTCATCGTTTTTTTATCAACACGCAATTAGGACGTATTTTAAAGTGTTCCATTGTGGCGATTACTTGATTGGTATTAAGGATTGTTCCAAATTTCGATTGCGAATAAATTATGGGGAATTATTTGGATAGAAATCCCTTCGTTATTCTAAATTTCTATCGTATTACCTTCTTTGGTACCTAAATTCATAATGGCTGTTTAGCATCTTAGTTTATTAAAGTTTATATAAGACTATTCGATAGAAATAAAGCCGATTATGATTCGTTAGTAAATTAATCTAATTTTAGCTGTTCAAACGATTCGCTTTTAGAAAAGTTCTAATTATCTTTTAAGTTCAAAAGCTGACGCACCCTGTGGCTGAAAAACTTACCTTCTTGGCAGCGGAGCTTGATGACTTTTTCGCAGCGTTTGGCTTCTTTTTATTGCTCTTGAAGTGTATCTCCCAGGCGACGCCGTTCTGCTTGACGGGCGTGAGGTCTGTGGAGATGGTGGACTCTTCCAGCGAGTCCTCGGAGTAGTCGTCCTGCTGCAGCTGCAGTTGCACGTTCGCATTGGACGCAGCTGGCGATGCCTCGCCGCTGGAGCCCGTCGATGAGCTGGAGCTGTTCGAGTGCGGATTGAGCATGTGACAGACCTGTTTATGCTTCTCCACCGAATTGAGCAGACGCTTGCTGCCCGCCTTGCCGCCAGCCTTGGAGGAGGGGCCCGGGTAGATGGTAACCGGATGTTCATTCAGCATCGGTTCCGGCAGCTTGGCCAGATTGCCACGCAGCACCGCATTGTGCACGGCGCTGATGTCGATGCCCAGCACGTTGCGCTCTCCGTTGCAGCTGCCGGCGCGTATGGAGGCCAGGCCTTTGGATGAATTGACGGCTGAGGAGGCGGAGGCCAGGTTCGATGTACGTGCCCCACAGCAGGGCAGACTCGAGTAGTTGGAATTTGTGGCTGGTGTGCTGTTGGCGCTGCGTGCCTTGGGCTGCAGGGGCAAAAGTAGCAAGAGTTGCAAGAGCAAGGCATTAATTGGTTTTCCATTAGCCAGGTGAGAGTGTGTGTGTGTGTATAAGTTTGTGTATGTGTGTGTGCTTACCAATGTCGTCTGTATGAGTGGCGTCGTCGCTTCCTGACTGTGCTCCGCCTCCGATAATTTGGTTAGATTTTCGGCTGTGCCATCGACTTCAACTTCGTTGAAACTGCCCTCGGGCACGGTGTCTGTGCTGGGTGTTTGGGGCACATCTTCCGAGTCCTTTTTCGACATGCTGCACAACAAATTGCCATAAGGTTAACAACTTAATAAGCACGCAGCTCAGTCACTCGATAAACAGTTCAAGTTTCTGCTGTTTAAAGCTTGAACTCCATTCAAAATAGTAAGCTAATAATAGAGACTGGCGATTTCTCCTACCAATCTTTTATCTCTCATTTCCCCCAACTTCCATATATCTAACTTTGCCAAATGTAAGTAATTTTGCCATGCTAAACCTCTAGGAAATTAAATAAAGCTTTTGAAGAGTTATTAGAAAGCTCTGAATAGTTATATTTTACCGATATAAATGATTGCAAATTTTGTTTAAATAGGTTTTTAGAAAAGTACTATTCTACAAAATAAACCATTGTATAGAAATCAGAGTTGCAAAATCCGAATTGCAATAAATTTTAACTCTGAACCCAACTTTGAACCAAACCAATCAAGAAAATAGCTAAACCTAAACCAGGTTCGAAAGAAACTTCTGGAATTTGGGTATATGTAGGTGTATGTGTAAGATATCCCTTATTGCTCGTTTTTGGGCTTACTCAATTGAACTGCATCTCCTCCCCTCTTTAAAGAGAATGTCTTACAGAGGGAGGAGATGGTTTATTTAGCATAACTTGTGCTCGGTTGGGAGAGCGTACGTATGGTTGATAGAAAACGAGCAAAGAGAGTGGTTGGTATACCGGAAGCAGAATCAAAACTATAGGGTCTCTTACTATCGATTGCGTCCGACTAAAGCCTTTGCAAATTCCTAATGAATATGTTAAACTTTTTGAACCTTGTATGATCATAAAATGATATCTTCGCAATTCGGAATTTTACAGACTAGGATAACATCTCTTACAAAACATTCACCAAATTTTATTTTAGTTCTTGGTGCAAATTTAATTGGATTAAAAACTGCTTAATGTGGTAGGGTTCTTTCATAAGGGT
>JAWNNJ010000821.1:0-18181 GCA_035045125.1 Hypselothyrea guttata | reverse complement strand
TGGAAATCGTATTCTAGTAGGAGCAAAATACACCAGCATATTCCAAGCTGAAGTATGTGCCCTTGGAAGGTGTGCTGAATTCAATCGATCGTGGCTACAGGAAAAGGGACATCTCTATCCTTTCCGACAGTTTAGCCGCCATAAAGGCAGCAAGCAGCTGCACTATAACCTCCAAGCTTGTGCTAGAGGTCAGGGACAAACTTGACCTACTTGAAAGATACAATAGACTCTCCCTAAGATGGGTTCCAGGGCACAGGAGTATACCCGGGAATGAACTGGCAGACGAACTTGCCAGGAAACGGGAGGGAAACATGCTTGGACCGGAACCGTTCTGCGGCATAGGCCGGCATACAATACGAGAAATGCTATGTATGATGGAACGACATGAAAGAGACGAATGCTGGAGAAGCACTCCCGGCGCCAGACAGGCGAAAGACCTCTTAAGGACCTTCAACCTAAAGAGATTTAAACAGAGCATACAGTTGGGAAAGAATTTGCTCAGAATTCTCACGGGATTACTGACGGGACACTGTAGACTCAGAGACCATCTAAACACGTTAGGTATATCGAGCAGCAATGGTTGTAGGTTCTACGATGCGGAGGCTGAGTCCTCCTCTCACATACTAACTGCCTGTGTGGCGTTAGCCAGACGGAGACACCTCAACCTAGGGAAACATTTCCTCACGATGATGGAAGTAGAGACCGTCGACCCACAAAAAGTACTCGACTTCGTGCGAGTCATTGGACTGATGGAGGTACTTTAGTTTAGTAGGGGGTACAATAGATCTTCTTAGGGCGCGGTACATTTGTCCCAACACTAATAACACTCGGTCAGCCGTGGAATTGTCTTCGGACTCCGAAAGTAAAGTTTAATCATCGATAGAGAAAGCTTTTCAAGGCTGCTCTCACGAAGGAGCTGAGCAGAGCTGAGGCTCTTAAGGCTGCAAGGCCGCTACAAAATCAAGCCCCCAACTCAAAAGCGCCTCCCGCCAAAGTCTTGGTAAAACGGGTGCGCTCGGAGGAGGAGCCCCTACAAAAACGTCCCTCCAAAAATCTGAGGAGCGCTTACGTGGAGCGGTCGGCTCCATCTTACAGCCAGATGACGGTTGTAAGGACGACCCCACTGACTGCTGAGCATATAGCCAAGCTGAGGCGTCACCGTAGGGTCTCTGCCTCGATTCTCGGGTTTGGTGCCCAGAACCGACTGGTGGATGTGCTGACAATCAAACGGATCAGCGGGCTAATTGTGAATTTGCTGGAGGAAAACGAGTTCCCCCGAGCTCACCTCGTGCGAGGCTACTTTCCCAGCAGTTCCGACCTGCCGAAGGAGAAGGTTACCTTGAGGCCCAGAAGGCTTTCTCCACTAAGCAGTGGAAGGTGGTGAAGCGCAGTGTAACTGATACTGCGCTGCCATCCTATTGGATGTCAACATGAGACACTTCTCTCTAACTGATTTTAGATACAGAGACCTCATTGCCACAACCACAGCAGTGGCTACAGTGGATGGTGCACGGGAAATTGTTGTGGCGGCGGCATACTTCCCGGGTGACGTAGACGACGTGCCGCCGATGGAGGTTCAGCGGCTAGTGGAATACTGCCGAATACTAACGCTCATCACACTGCCTAGGGCAGTACCGATGTTAACGCAAGAGATGAGTGCCTTTTTGATTAATTATTGTCGCAAATAAGGGGTGTAGGCCCACTTTCTCGAACGCCATTCGGAAAGAGGTTCTAGATCTGACAATGGTTAGCAGAACTTTGGTAGATCTCATCAGAAATTGCCACGTAACTGGTCAAATTACACTGTCGGACCACCGACACATAATGTTCGATGTTCCCAGACAGGTTAGACTCAGAAGCGAAAGCCACAACCCGAGAAAGACCAACTGAGTCCTCTTCAGATCACTGGTAGCTTCAAAAGCTGATCAGATCACTGTTAAACTCAACTCTGTAGGGAACTTTGACTTAGCAGCCTATGAGCTTTATTAGACGCGCAAAGCGCGATACCTGCCGCACGTACTGTGAGAGTGTGCAAATTCTCCCTGAAGCAGTTCATCTACAAAAGGCATTGTCCAAAGGCTCATCTAATAACGTGGAGCAATTAAAACGAGCAAATGGCTCGTTCACTTTTAACCGTGAAGAGACCTTGGAGCTCTTGTTCCAAGTGCACTTCCAGGGATCTATAAAGAAGACAGGCAGCACTATGTCTGAGCAGGACTTTGAGTTCCCCTCCGGACGCAATGGCAGCCTGTCTGGAATTATATTCGACACTGCTTAAGTAAGTTGCGCTATAAAATCGTTTGCTGCGTACAAAGCCCCAGGAAGCGATCAGATTTTCCCTGCCTTACTTCAGCAATGTCTGGATATCATTCTACATCGTCTAATTTGGCCTTTTTAGAGCAAGTTTCGCCTAGGGGTATATACCACGACCCTGGAGGGGGGTAAACGTGATATTCATACCCCAACAGGATAGCGGACCTCTGGACCTACCAAAGTCCTACAGACCAATCAGCCTCCCGTCTTTCTTGTTAAAGACTGCGGAGAATCTGGTGAATCTGCATATTCGGCATCGGTTGTCTTCCTCCAGCTCTCTACACACTTAATTTGCCTACATTAGTGGTAATTCCACTTGTGTTGCACTCCATCACCTGGTCAGTAAAATTGAGAAGGCCCACAAGGAAATTGCTTTGTGTGCTTTTCTTGACATTGAAAGCGCTTTTGGCAATCAACTTCATCATTAATTAACTTGTGCATAAACATAACACCAATTGTTTGAGGACGATTATAATTATACATTTATATATTCTATAAGTTTCACATATTTAAAATGTAAACCAGTAAGGACGGAGCTACAGTCGGACGCAATCGACTGTAGGAGACCCTGTACTTTTTGTTTTCTTCGCTGTTTCTTATTTGATCGTAACGTAATTCACAGCATGAATGGGGATTGTCATAGACTACGTTCATGCCATTTCCCAAATCTTTAGCTTTAAAATTGAAGCTTTAAAACTGTAAACTGTTTTTAGATTTGTTTTACGGTTAGCGGAGGAATGAGAGGAGTTATCAAAAAACCCATACTAACTTGATCTGATGGTTGCATAGGAGAATATAAATACCAAAAAATGATATTTCTAGCTCTTATAGTTTGCAAGATCTAGGTGGCTGCTCTGTCTGCGCTATCTTCGCTGTTTCTTTTCCGTTGGTAAAATAATTCACAGCATTGATGGATAATGCCATAGGCTGCGTACATGCCAAATCCCAAGTCTATAACTTTTAAACTGTGGCTGTAGTGGCCCTAACATACATTTATAAAACAATTTACTGCTGTATAACTTCGCTGTTTCTTCTCCGTTTGTAATGTAATTTACAGCATCGATGGATAATTCAATAGACTACGTACATTTCAAATTAAAAGTCTGTAGCTTTATTATTGTGACTGCAGTGGCACATCCATGCATTTTGAAAAAAATTGTCTCTTTCATTATCTTCGCTATTTCCAATTCAAATCATAAATAAATTATTAGCATCGGTGGAGAATACCATAGACTACGTACATGCCAAATTACAAGTTTGTAGCCATATTATTGTGGCTGCTGTGGCGTTTATAGTTTTCGAGATTTTTGAGGTAGGTGTAGATTTTTGATGATTCGCGGATGACGGAGGCGAGTTATCAAAAGTTTGAAACAAACTTGATCTGCTTGCATTAGCTGACTACCTTAATCCGGAAAGGTGGTGTCTTTACCTTTTTTAGTTGCTGAGATCTAGGTGTTCATACGGACGGACGGACAGACGGACATGGCTTAATCAACTCAGATCGTCGTCCTGAGTCAGAATATATATACTTTGTGGGGTCTACCACGCTTCCTTCTGCCTGTTACATACATCTGTCAGTTGCACTAAATTAATAGACCCTTTTACTTTTTTAAAGTACAGGGTCTAACAAACCAAGTTGTATAAAACATATGTAAAGTATTAAGATCTGGCAACCACAAATGAATTGTATCGCCATCTAGCGTAATTTTCAGAAAACTATTGTTAACATAACTCTGTTAGAACATGTAAAACCTCACTTTGCACACATTCCCAATCAGAGCGGTTGTGTTAGCGCAGAAATTAATTGAAACTATTAAATCAAACGAGAAATTAAACAAAGACGCATTCATTCAACTAACAGAAGGGCAGAAATAAGAAGAGACAAGCACGATCAGTAGATTAATTGGATTCAACAAGGTGCAATATTATCTGGCCGAGAAAGCGGCCAACATTTTGGCGACCGTGACAGGACAGAAAAGCTGAGTTTTCTTCCAATTGCACTGAATTTAAATTCAGTTGTTTCATAATTGTGTTTATCGATTCCAGGTTTCTGCATGTGGAGTTGCAACAGATCAGTTGGTCAAATTTGCAACTGTAAATTACTCCTCTCTCGCTCTCACAACTCCCCACACACCATAAATCGCAAGTATACACACATACATACAGACATATTAGTGCAGTGCAAGTGTTAGTGGCACACATACATACATAGATGAACATAGCGGTAATCGGTTCACGCATTCTCTCGTTTTTCGTTGCTTTGCCAATCCACACGTGTTTCCACTGCATTTCTGCTTTGAACCGGATTAGCAGCAAATTGCAATAGAACGCATGCCTTAACATATTTTCTTAACATAGCTCTGTTAAGTTGCACATGTAGCGCTGTTAGTGTTAGCAGAGGACTGTTGTCGATTCTTATAGCACATTTAGACTTGTTTAATTCAAATAAATTATTGCTGCAGGTGGTTTACTTATACATGCTGGTATTGTTACATTAGTTATTGTTGTTTTATACATTTAAATAAATAAAAACATGAGTGACAACGAATCAGCTGGGCCAAGCGGCAGCAATAACGCAAAGGCTATAGAAGCGAAAACGGATCGCTTAACAAGTCTCAGGTGCCAGCGTACCCAATTTGAACGGCATATTAAAAACATTCAGGCAAAGGTTATTGCAGATGGTAAAGGTGAATCGATCGCCGTACTAAACTGCAGGCTACAAATTCTCGAATCTCACTATCGGCAACTGAACCAAATACAAACACAGATCGAGAATGCATTTAGTATTGATAATGAACGCGCCAAACAAGACGAATTATTCATTGCTGTGAAGGTTGAAATCATGTCGCTTCTTCAGGAAAAACAGCAACCGAGTCCTGGTTTGAGTTCGGATGCAAGCTTCATAAATACGTCCATTGGTTCGGGAACTGTGCATAGTCATCGCTTACCTAAATTGAAATTACCAACATTCGATGGGAAATATGCGAATTTCAAACGATTTAGGGCTTCATTCAACAACTTGATCGATCAAGATCCTAACATACATATCATCGACAAGTTTAATTATCTTCTTGACTGTTTAACAGGGCCTGCTCTAGAGGTAGTGCAGTCGTTCCAAGTCACTGAAGATAACTATCCTAAGGCAATGCAGAGGCTAGAGGATAGATACGGCAACAATGTATTAATATTTCTGGATTGCATCTCAACGCTATGCAATCTACCCAACGTAAAGCATCTAGAAGGGATGGCATTACAAAGGTTGATCGACAACGCATAGGCAATACGCGGATCGCTTCATTCATTAGGCTCTGCTGAGGAAATTATGAATAGCATCATGATTCATATTGTTCTTACGAAGGTAGACGCTGAGACGAAAACGAAGTACGACGAAACGCAAGGCTACGACAAACTGTCCACGTGGGACGAGTTTTGTAGCATCATCAATCGGCGCTGTCAGTTCCTCGATGGCCAACGTGCAGGCCTATCGGAGCAGCGCAACTCACAGCACCGTGGAAAACAACAATCATCTCCAAAGAGCCTTCTCAACACAAACGCGGAATGCTTACATTGCAAATCTTCTGCACATTACACTGGCAATTGTAAGGCATTCGCTGAGCTGACTCTACAACAACGTATTGATAAATTCAAAAGGACTGAAGGATGCTTTAACTGCTTGCGCAAGGCCCACAGAGTTAAGGATTGGCAGTCCAAGTCGAGGTGCAAGGTATGCCGTGGAGCGCATCACACGCTCTTGCACAAATTTGCTCAACCTACATCGATTCCTGTGTCTGAAGGCGCTGTAAGTGAGCAAATCAATACACAACGCACTAATACATCACTATTAGCTCGCACATCAAGGAAAGCCCTATTGCCAACAGCTCTTGTTCGCATTTATGATCGACGAGGTCAACTGCATACTGTAAGAGCCTTGCTGGATTCGTGCTCTGAGATCAGCTTCATCACAGAGGAGACAGTCAAGCGTCTACAACTGGACAAGCAGCGTGTTTCGCAGGAAGTTAGTGGCATTTCCGACTCAACGAAGAGGATCAATTTTACTGCACACGCGACTTTAAGGTCAAGAGTCTCAAAATTCACCTGGTCATCCACATTTTCCATCGTAAAGGGAATTTGTTCGAATCAACCACAGGAAACATTCAATACAACGGATTGGAAAATACCTCCAGGAGTTGAACTTGCAGACCCACAATTCTTCAACTCAAACAAAATTCATATTTTGATTAACACAGAAGGTTTCTTTGACTCCATCAGAGAGGGAAGGATATCTCTAGGCGAAGAGATGCCACGTTTATTGAATATAGCTTATGGATGGATCGTCGGTGGCAAACATGAAACTGCAAGCAACAATGGAACTCAAATTTGCTGTGCAACTGTAGAAGTTCCATCTACATCGCTAGAAATTCTGTTGAGAAGATTCTGGGAAGTAGAAGACTGCCAATGTACACCAAAGAAGCTTACAGATGAAAACGAACTTTGCGAACAGCATTTCTCTCAAAATGTTATGCAACAACATGATGGCAGGATCAAGGTTCGACTACTATTTAAGAAAATGCCATTGTCACTTGGAAATTCGTATGACAATGCTTTAAGGCGCTTCAATTCATTAGAACGCAGACTTGATCGCGATGATCATCTACGAAGCTCATACGAAGCATTTATTAACGAGTACATTACTCTAGGGCACATGTCTTTATTGAACAACTTCAATAGAAAGGAGCCCCATTACTACATACCTCATCACTGTGTTCTACGCCCAGAAAGCCTGACAACAAAGCTGCGTGTTGTCTTCGACGCTTCAGCCAAAACTCACTCTGGAGTTTCTTTTAAATGAGATGTTATTAGTTGGCCCAACTATTCAACAGGATTTGATAACAACTCTACTGACATTTCGTCTCAACAAATATGCACTAAGTGGCGATATAGCTAAGATGTATCGGCAGTTCATCGTTGACGAAAGAGATCGAAATTATCAACTAATTTTGTGGCGCTCAAAATCATCGCAAGAAATCCAGACATATCAGCTGAACACAGTAACATATGGAATGTCGGCTGCTCCGTTTCTTGCTATTCGAGGATTATATCACATTACAGAGCTGTATGCAAATGAGTTTTCTATAGGTGCTGCAACCGTACGCACTGATCTATACGTCGACGATCTGCTAACAGGTGCAGACCAGAGAGCTGCATCGGGCATGATCGAGCCTGCTCGATCAGACTTTGCGCAAACCATTCACAACTCAGGACAGGTCGTCGCAAAACCAATCACGAACGGGCAGCAGCATAATCCGAACCGAGTTCGTTCGATCAGCTTGCTTGCTCGACGCACTGGTCGAAAATGCTTGAACGGGAAAAAAACGAACGACACGGCCGAAGCATTAAACTCAGACTTCGGTCATGCTGCGCTTGCAAAGAGTGTGAGTGATGCAATCAGATCGAGAATTTCGTTGTGAAATGTACATATATATAATTTGTATGTATGTATGTAAATACATTTGTTTTTTTTTTAGAGCAGTAGTGCCCAAACGCTGCTTACACACATGATAATAATAAATAATAATTATATTAACAAAAGCATAATTTATTTATTTTACTTAAAGTTAATAATATCAACATAATATATTTATTTTTCTTCAAACTTATAATATTAGCCAAAATATAATTTTATGTATTTATTTTTTTTTAGCTAATAATATTAACAAAAACATTATTTCATATACATACATACTATGTATGTTTGTTCGTCCTCCATAATAATGCTTGTTAAGCCACCGACTATGACAAGCAAACTGAAAATGTTCAGCAAGTGCATCATACGTTCGGGTCATGCCGAAGTAGGTAGCTCGGGTTGACTCGAACCGACCCATTCGCGATCAAACCCAATCATGTACGAAACAAGCAAGAGGCAATCGAACTGAAAATTCGTTTCGAGCACACTCGCTTACGACGATTCGATTTTGCTGAAGCAAAATTTTCGGGCACAAAAAATCCGAATCAATGATCGAGTATGATTGAAAATTTTGTGATCGTTGCAGCTCTCTGGTGCAGACACAATCGAAGCGCTTCAACAGAAAAAGGATGATACTGTTCAAATGCTGGCTAAAGCTGGCCTCCAGCTCACTAAGTTTAGCAGCAACTCACAACTCATCGCATCTACGTCTGAGGACGAAATTTTCATTGCTCTTGACGATCAAGAGATAACTAAAACACTCGGTTTGGCATGGCAGCCAAATCTCGATATCTTTGTCTTTCGATATACATTTCAATCACCTGAACCATTTACTCGCCGATCTATTCTGTCTACAGTTGCTCATATATACGATCTTTTAGGTTTCATAAGCCCCGTCATAGTCAACTGCAAGATCTTGCTACAGGATCTAACCCTAAAAGGACCTCGACTGGGATACACCAATAGATGGAACGCTGCGTAACAAATGGATTGAAATTATGGAAGACATGCAAAACTTATCACAGATTCAAATACCAAGAAATGTATTTACAAGCATCGCAAACCGCTGCGAAATACACGGCTTTTCTGACGCATCTGAAAGAGCCTATGGATGCTGTATTTACGTTCGCACGCTTCATGCCCATGGCATCGAGTGTCATCTACTAGTAGCCAAGTCTAAAGTAGCTCCCACAAGGGTCCAAACAGTGCCCAAACTTGAACTCTGTGCGGCAATACTACTGAGCAGACTGTGGCAACGCTTTGCAATCAAACTCACACAATACGTGGAGCGAGTTTACTTTTGGACTGACTCTAAAATCGTGCTGCAATGGCTACAGATGCATGCATCCAAGTTGCAATGCTTCGTTGCAAACAGAGTCGCTGAGTTGCAGGAACACTCGGACAACATTACTTGGAGACATGTTCCATCTTCAAAAAATCCGGCGGATATTGTGTCAAACTTGCCTGACATGTGGCTAAAGGGTCCAGCCTTTCTTCTGCTGCCTATTGAAAAGTGGCCAGAGCTTCGCGAGCCGCTGCCTGCGCCAATAGAAATGCGTACTAGAGCAACAATGCTATGTAACAATGCTGACAGCATAAAATCACAAACTGTATTGAATCAGATTTTAGACCGCTACTCTTCTTACAACCGAATGCTTCGTATACTGACTTACATGTACAGAACAGTTAACAAGATTAAGCCTAATCATTCTTTAACAGCAAAGTCAATTGTTCATATACCTCCTTACGAACTAAAACAGACCTTTTGGAGAGTTGTTTCCTTAGTTCAACAGGAATCAAATAGTAAGGAAATAGCTGCACTTAAACTGAATAGGGCCTTACAGCCACGTTTACAATGCTTATCGCCCTTTTTACACGAAATGTATGTAGGTAGTATGGTGTGTGTGATGAGAGTAGGGGGTCGATTGGAGCATGCAGAAATTCCTTTTGAATCAAAGCATCAAGCACTACTGCCAAGCGATCATCGCTTCACAAGATTGTATATTGAAAACTTACATCGCTCTTCCTTTCATGCGGGACCCAGAATTTTGATTTCTCTGCTTCGCGAGCAGATCTGGGTGATCAATGCTAGAGCATTAATACGCAAGATAGTCCGTACCTGCATGAAATGTTTCCACTATAAACCACGACTTTTGAATCAATTGATGGGCAACCTGCCGGCGAAACTTGAGCAGTTTAAGGCGCACTTTATCAATGAACCAGTCATCGATTTAATTAAAACATACAGCTCTTGTAAGGGCTTTGACTCACTCGTCTTGAAGAACATCGCGGATGCACATCTCACATTCGAAGAACTACAAACGGTATTCATTGACGTTGAAGCCATTCTTAACTCGAGGCCCATAGCACCCACATCTGATGACCCCAACGACATGGCTGCAGTGACTCCGGCTCACCTCTTAAATGGCACTCGTCTCACATCAGCACCAGAGTGTTCCTTGTACCGCACCACAGATGCGCCAGGCAAGGCGACACACTACCTGAATAGATGGCAACGAGTCACATATCTAAAGCAGCAGTTTTGGTCAACATGGCAGAGGGACTACGTTCATACACTTTAACAACGAAGCAAGTGGATACATGGCGCACCTAATCTGAATGTGGGACAACTGGTCATTGTACATGAGGACAATCTTCCACCTCAACAATAGCTACTAGCTCGAGTAACCTCTACTACCACTGGAGAGGATGGAAAGGTTCGTGTAGCAGACGTGCAAACTACAAAGGGGATTCTTCGCAGACCGATACACAAGCTGGCTCCTCTCCCACGGGATTGATTATTGAATGTTGGCTCATTCAACGCGGGGAGGATGTTTGAGGACGATTAAATTTATACATTTATATATTCTATAAGTTTCACATATTTAAAATGTAAACAAACCAAGTTGTATAAAACATATGTAAAGTATTAAGATCTGGCAACCACAAATGAATTGTATCGTCATCTAGCGTGATTTTCAGAAAACTATTGTTAACATAACTCTGTTAGAACATGTAAAACCTCACTTTGCACACATTCCCAATCAGAGCGGTTGTGTTAGCGCAGAAATTAATTGAAACTATTAAATCAAACGAGAAATTAAACAAAGACGCATTCATTCAACAAACAGAAGGGCAGAAATAAGAAGAGACAAGCACGATCAGTGGATTAATTGGATTCAACAAGGTGCAACATTGTTCTACGGTCAGAAAGAGTAGGAAGATTAATAAACAAAAGTCAACTTCGATACGGAGGAAGGCGAGTATTTGTATCCCAATTAAGATTACGCAATGCAAAAATAACAAACTGTTTCCGCACCGACTCAATTCTATCCTGGCGGATGAATACCGAGATCATTAAATAATTCGACTCGCTTCAGAACTGTATTGGCAAGCTTATAAGAATTCAAATGGGGAGTACCCCTAAAAAAAGACATTAATTTACATTTACTACAATTTAAATTTAGTAGGTTTGTAGAACACCAAACTACATTCTTAAAAATATTTAAAAATTTGGACAGGACAGATCAGTCGGACGGGGCAGATCAGTCGGACGGGCCCGACTGTAGAATACCCTGTGGCTTTTATTTTATATACAATTTTATAAAACTGTCACAACATATTACGTGCGCCAGCTGCGCTGCGCTGCTGCTGCTGCTGCGCTGCTGGGCTACGCTGCCAATTGCGGAGCTTATATCTAGTTTGTTTATTAACCGATTTCAATGCGCTTTTTATAATAGTTAATTATAATAGAAGAGAGTATATATACCAAATAACAACATTCTATGTTTAATATTACGCTTGTTTTTGAACTTTTAAGTTCAACTATTGTGAAGCTTATATCTTCTGTGTTTCTTTCAATTTTTTCGATTTCAATGAGTGTTTCAGGATAGTTAAATATAATATAAGAGAACTTATGTTCCGAATAACAACAATCTATGTTTAATATTACGCTTGTTATTCAACTTTGTATGTTAAAAAACACGAGGTTGTGTGCGTTTTATTGATTTTTGGGCGTAAAGGGGGAGTGGCATTAACGATTTGAAATATACTTGATCTGCGTATTGAATACACCTACCGATAGCAACCAAAATGGCTTCTCTAGCTTTTGCAGTTTCCGAAATCGACGCGTTCATACGGACGGTCGGACAGACAGACAGACAGACAGACATGGCTAAATCGACTCAGCTCGTCACCCTGATCAAGAATATATATACTTTGTGGGGTCTGCCATGCCTCCTTCTACCTGTTACATAAATTCGCACAAAGTTATTAACCCTGTTTTTCCCATTTTTCAAATGGGCGCAAGGTATAATGACTGCTCTGGCACTCAGCTTTTACACAATCAAACAAATGGACAGGGCTGAATCGACTTTGCTCGTAGCCCTGATTAAGAATATACATACATACACATATACTTTGTATATACTCTGTGGGGCTTAGCCCGTCTCCTTCTGGGTATAACACATACATATATTTCCCATTTGTACCTAATAGATGCTAGGTACTTTTTAGGTTCTTTACTTTAAAAAAGTAAAAAGGGTCTATTAACTTAATGCACAAAGAAATGTGTGTAACACCCAAAAGAAGGCGTTGCAGATCCCACAAAGTATATATATTCTGATCAGGACGACAAGTCGATATACCCATGTCCGTCCGTCCGTCTGACTGTCCGTCTGACTGTCCGTCTGTATGAACACCTAAATCTCAGCAACTTTAAAAGCTAGAGACACCATATCCGGAACTTAGGTTTTCCTATTGCGTAAGTTGCATGAGTTTGTTTTAGATTTTGGATACCTTCCCTCCTTTCCCCCGCAAATCGCAAAAAACTTCTGTAGCCACAGTTTTAAAGCTATTGATTTGTAATTTATTGTGTAACTAGAGTACTGCATTTTTTATAGACGCAGTGAATTTTGTTTTGATCAAATAAAAAACAGCGAACCTATCCATATATTTGAAAGTAAACAAAATTCAGCTAACTTACCCGCTATAGGCTTCAAAAATTGCCATTGAACCATCATGTTGAAAGTTCATTTTTTTGCCCATTGTTGTTTCTGTTGCAGAAATATTAAAGTTGATATACATTTCAAATAGTATTTAGAGTCACGTATCACTTACGACAAGCCGCCTCTAGAACAATTTTCTTTAGTATTTCATAAATCTCAAGTTTCTTTCCTTGATGCACACCCTCCGTATGTAGTTTATGCAGCAGCACCTTCGACTCGGCATTGAAAATGGGCAGAAAATTACACAGAATTTGTCGTCTAAAAGCTGGGTTGATAAGACGACGATGTTTTTCCCAACGTGGAGCTAAAATATATATATGTACTATAATAATAATCCACTAGTATGTAATGCGTTCATTAACTTACAGCTGGATGTGAAGAGGCCATCCCCCAAGGCAGAGCTAATAAAACGATAAAAATCGCCTTTGTTGGTACAGTTGCTTGAATTTAAGATTTGTTCAACAGTTTGTGGTGTATTCACATATAGAAAACAATTAACGCCCATCCAAGAAATAAACGGCGTCGTATAACTAAGCGAAAGATGCTCTGCATATTGCAAAAAAGCTGAAATCATCTAAGTTATGTATATCCGGGCTACAATATAAAATAATTTCTCCGGATATCCGAAGAATTGGCGCAAACCTCGTGATAAAGATTATGTTCATTCAAATATTTTTACTTCACCATCTATAACATTAGCTTTTAGTTTCAAATCTTTCTAATATTTAAACCAGTAAGGATCAAGTCGATCAATCTGAAACACCCAATAGCCGACGAATTGCTGTAGTTTCACGCCAGCAGGAGGAGCAAGTAAACCCCACGGAATACATATTCTTGATCAGTCGCTCTCAATACCGATATGAGCAAAGGTATACCAATTAAATATGTTATTAGATAAATACCTCTCTCACGCAGATCAAGTTAAATTAACATTTTTGTTTCCTGCCGATTTTATTCACCATTTTATAAAAATCTAATAAGTCGCTTAAATTTGCTTTGACTAATGTCTTTAGACACGCGAATTCTTCATATAACACCCAAGGAGGTGATGCAGGCCACAAAATATATATATATTCTTGATCAGGACGGCGATCTGAGTCAATATAGCCAAGTCCGTCAGTCTGTTTGTCTATTCGTCCGTATGAACACCTAAATCTCAGCAACTAAAATATGGACGGGGCAGATCAGTCGGACGGGCCCGACTCTAGAATACCCTGTACCCTATATATTAAATATAATTTCATAAAACTGTCACACGAAGCGTAGCAGCAATTCTTCTTATTTTTTGTGTATATCACGCTTTAAAGCCGCGCAGCCCGCATTTGAAACTAAGCTCATCTGCGTATGGTATAGACCTACCAACTACCGAAAACAGAATTTACGTCAATAGATTTGTGTCTCTTAAATTGACGAATGTATTTTATTTCATTTATTACAGGCGGCAGAAGCATGACATTCAAGATTTTAAATAAACTTGATCTGCGTATGGTGCACACTATAGACCTGCATGAATGTATTCATTTCAAATTTCATAGTACTGTACAGTAGTGTTGAGTTGTCAAAAATACTGCACTCATTTGTTACTGTACAGTATATTCGAGACGTCAGAAAAATAGTACACATTATTTGTACTGTACTCATTTGATACTGTACAGTATATTCGAGACGTCAAAATTATGAGTACTCTATTTGTACTGTACTCACTGAAAGTGAGTACACTATTAGTTTTACTCTTTATATATGGGCCTTTATATTTGGCCTGCTTCGACACGTCAAAATTATGAGTACAGCATATTTTTTCAACAATACAACTGTACAGATGAGAACAACTTTTTCCCCAAGCGAAAAAAATTGATGTCAAAGTATACGACGCAAGTGCAATAAACATAATATATTATTATTATTAGACCCTGTACTTTAAAAAAGTAAAAGGGTCTATTAATTTAGTGCAACTGACAGATGTATGTAACAGGCAGAAGGAAGCGTGGTAGACCCCACAAAGTATATATATTCTGACTCAGGACGACGAGCTGAGTTGGTATAGCCATGTCCGTCCGTCCGTCTGTCCGTCTGTGTGTCTGTGTGTCTGTCCGTCTGTCCGTATGAACACCTAGATCTCAGCAACTATAAGAGCTAAAGACACCAGCTTTCCGGATTTAGGTAGTCAGCTAATGCAAGCAGATCAAGTTTGTTTCAAACTTTTGATATCTCGCCTCCTTCATCCGCGAATCATCAAAAATCTACACATACCTCAAAAATCTCGAAAACTATAAACGCCACAGCAGCCACAATAATTGCGCTGCAGACTTGTAATTTGGCATGTACGTAGTCTATGGTATTCTCCACCGATGCTAATAGTTTATTTATGATTTGAATTAGAAATAGCTAAGATATGCAAGAGACAATTTTTTTCAAAATGCATGTATGTGCCACTGCAGCCACAATAATAAAGCTACAGACTTGTAATTTGACATGTTACTATTGAATTATCCATCGATGCTGTAAATTACATTACAAACGGAGAAGAAACAGCGAAGTTATGCAGCAGTAAATTGTTTTATAAATATATATAAGCGCCACTATAGCCACAGTTTAAAAGCTATAGACTTGGGATTTGGCATGTACGCAGCCTATGGCATTATCCATAGATGCTGAGAATTACATTACGAACGGAAAAGAAACAGGGAAGATAGATCAGACAAAAAAGCCACCTAGATCTTGCAGACTATAAGAGCTAGAGATATCATTTTTTGGTATTTAGGTTTATCTATGCAGCCATCAGATCAAGTTAGTTTGGGTTTTTGGATAACTCCGCTCATTCCTCCGCTAACCGAAAAACAAATTTAGCAACAGTTTGCAATTTAAAAGCTTCAGTTTTAAAGCTAAAGATTTGGGATGTGGCATGTACGTAGTCTATGGCCTTCTCCATCAATGCTGTGAGTTACATTACGATCGGATAAGAAACAGCGAAAACACAAAGTACAGGGTCTACTACAGTCGGTTACGTCCGACTGTAGCTCCGTCCTTACTGGTTATATATAATTAATTATATACATATATAATAAGAAATAAAAATGTTAATAAACTTTAAACCTATTTCAATTCACTTTTTAAGATAGTTGAATATAACAGAAGAGAGTTTATGTTCCAAATAATCAATATTCTGTGTTTAATATTACGCTTGTTATTCAACTTTTTGTTTTAAAAATTGGAGGTTTTGTGAGTTTTATTGATTTTTGATTTGAAATATACTTGATCTGCGTATTGTATACACCTACCGATAGCAACCATAACGGCAACTCTAGCTTTTATTGTTTCCAAAATCTCAGCATTTATCCAAACGGACAAAACGGATAGAATATATATCACAATATGATCAAGAATATAGTTTGTGGGGTCTGCCACGCCTCCTTCTGCCTGTTAAATACATTCTGACAAAGTTTTTAACCCTGTTTTTCCCATTTTTTTTTTTTAAAGAGAAAAAGCTGGTTTTAACTGGATGGAAAGTAAAACCAGTGAGGACGGAGCTACAGTCGGACGCAACCGACTGTAGGAGACCCTGTACTAGAGATGGGCATGGGCCGGGTTTTTTTCTTGCCACGATGGACCACGATGGGCGCACGCGTGTTCGTGTCGAAAATTTAAATTTGGCCCATGGGCTGGGCGTGTCGTGCCGCACCAAATCGGCACGATCAACACGACGACCCGCAAGAAATATTTTTTGCGCTTTAACTGTTTGCACCAAAAAATACCCAAAATTTAAAATGTACTGAAAAATGTGCACAAAAAAACACCAAAATTTAAAATGTACTGAAAAATTCCAAATAACGATTGTCGATAACTTATTTTTCGATAACGCGGAAAAATAAAAGGCTTATCGACAATCGTTATTTGGAATTTTTCAGTACATTTTAAATTTTGGTGTTTTTTTGTCACATTTTTCAGTACATTTTAAATTTTTGGGTATTTTTTGGTGCAAACAGTTAAAGCGCAAAAATATTTCTTGCGGGTCGTCGTGTTGATCGTGCCGATTTGGTGCGGCACGACACGCCCAGCCCATGGGCCAAATTTAAATTTTCGACACGAACACGCGTGCGCCCCATCGTGGTCCATCGTGGCACGAAAAAAACCCAGCCATGCCCATCTCTAGTACAGGGTCTCACTTACAGTCGGTTGCGTCCGACTGTAGCTCCGTATCACTGGCTTTACTTTCCATCCAGTTAAAACCAGCTTTTTCTCTTTAAAAAAAAAAAAAAAATGGGGAAAAACAGGGTTCAAAGACTATTGTCAGAATGTACGTAACAGGCAGAGGAGGGCGTGGCCAGACCCCACAAACTATATTCTTGACCATGTTGTCATATATATTCTATCCGTTTTGTCCGTTTGGATAAATGCTGAGATTTTGGAAACAATAAAAGCTAGAGTTGCCAGATTTATGGTTGCTATCGGTAGGTGTATACAATACGCAGATCAAGTATATTTCAAATCAAAAATAAATAAAACTCACAAAACCTCCAATTTTTAAAACAAAAAGTTGAATAACAAGCGTAATATTAAACACAGAATATTCGATTATCTGGAACATAAACTCTCTTCTGTTATATTCAACTATCTTAAAAAGTGAATTGAAATAGGTTTAAAGTTTATTAACATTTTTATTTCTTATTATATATGTATATAATTAATTATATATAACCAGTAAGGACGGAGCTACAGTCGGACGTAACCCGACTGTAGTAGACCCTGTACTTTGTGTTTTCGCTGTTTCTTATCCGATCGTAATGTAACTCACAGCATTGATGGAGAAGGCCATAGACTACGTACATGCCACATCCCAAATCTTTAGCTTTAAAACTGAAGCTTTTAAATTGCAAACTGTTGCTAAATTTGTTTTTCGGTTAGCGGAGGAATGAGCGAGCTATCCAAAAACCCAAACTAACTTGATCTGATGGCTGCATAGATAAACCTAAATGCCAAAAAATGATATCTCTAGCTCCTCTATAGTCTGCAAGATCTAGGTGGCTTTTGTTGTCTGATCTATCTTCCCTGTTTTCTTTTCCGTTCGTAATGTAATTCTCAGCATCTATGGATAATGCCATAGGCTGCGTACATGCCAATCCCAAGTCTATAGCTTTTAAACTGTGGCTATAGTGGCGCTTATATATATTTATAAAACAATTTACTGCTGCGTAGCTTCACTGTGTATTCTTCGTTCTCCGTTTGTAATGTAATTTACAGCATCGATGGATAATTCAATAAGTAACATGTCAAATTACAAGTCTGTAGCTTTATTATTGTGGCTGCGGTCGAGCGCATACATGCATTTTGAAAAAAATTGTCTCTTGCATATCTGAGCTATTTCCAATTCAAATCATAAATAAACTATTAGCATCGGTGG
>JAWNNJ010000818.1:0-10732 GCA_035045125.1 Hypselothyrea guttata | reverse complement strand
AAATAACGCACGTTGACTGTTTCGGCATTTGGCCACACTCCGCAAGTTCCTCTCCCTCTCTCTTACCATCTGGGCTGGCATCCTGGCAAACGCACGTAGGGCCAATTATGGCCACATTCCAATTCCGCAAAGGCCTCCTCACTTCATCCTTCGTCGCCTGTCAAATTAAAATATACATAATCGATATACATTAAACGTTCAATCAGAAGCCAATGGCAATGACATTAATTCCTAACGAAAATGCCCCACCTGACCTCATGGCGTATGCGTAATCAGCGGCTTGTAGAATTGTAATCTGGAATTAATTTCCAGATCCATATTAAACGAGGCTTCAACTGTGACCTACTATTATGCTCACAAAGTAAATCTTGCAAATAAGACAATATTAATAAAGGACATCTCTCTTTAGTGTGATTTGTAAGCAATTCAATAAAGTCACAAACTTGTCACTTGTCAGCCACGTAACTTATAACAATACCCATAGATGATGTATGATGTAATAGCTAATGTATTATTGAAACACAATCAGCTATGTCCGACTGCATCGATCTGGTTCAAATTTAGTATAAGCCAGAAAAAACTAGATTGTCCAAAAATAAAACACAAGTAGCTATTATCAAACCCTCAATATACCAAGTATATTCGCAACTTTTACACACTGCTATTGTGTTTCTGGTCAAATTTCCTTACCTTTAAAAGGTTTTTGTTATGGCTGATAAAGCGCAACGAGCAACATAACGAACCGCAAGCCAGAAAAAACAAACTGCAATACAAAGGGAACTGCAGTTGCAATTGCAATTGTAACTGCAACTGCAACTCATTGGTGTACGCGTTTCCACCATTTTGTATTTGCCATTTCTAAATTTTCCACAATTTCCATTTTCTATTTTCACTTCCGTAAGCATGGCGCAGCACCGAGCAACATTTGTGCTCCTTTTGTGTGCCATTTCGGCGGACTGATGGTGCGCACCTAATCCAAATTTGTGGTCCGGAGGCCCTTCCATTTGAATTAGTCGGCGATAATTACGCAACCATATTTCCATGAGGTGAGTCATTTGCATAGAAATTTCCATAAAAGCAGCCAAATGCACGTAACCAGAAACCGATCCATCGATTCGCTCGATTTCAGTTAGTCGAATGCGTTTAATTCAGCGAGCATATTTACCTGAGGTACAACGAAAATGACGGCAACCGTTTAAAAAATAAACTATTTCATGGGATAATATTATCATACATCAAAGTTAACAGTAATAATATAAAGATATTTATTTTAATTCAGAATTTTGGTCTTTCAGTTTATTAATAGCAGTCTTGGACCTCTTGAATAGACACCTGTTATTTTATTTAGTTAATAAAAAACAATTTATTATCTATTAATAAAATACATATTTGTGTATTTTATATATTTTTACAACTTTTTATTAAATACCTAAACTTTTCCATGTAATTGAATTAATTGATAATTTTAAAAATTCTTAAATTAATTTACTTACTTCAATTGTAAACCCTGCCTGCAATTTATGTGGCAAATTCCACAAAGTATACACATTCTTAATCATGAGGACTGAGTCTTTATCGAATTAAAAACTATTGGAGCTAGAAGGACAAAATTTGCAAGTAAATAGGTGTAACAACTCAAATTTTTTTCAAATAAAATGAATCAAAGTAATATTTAATTAACCATTCTGAATAGAATGTTTACTTTTTAAACTCTTGGCTATATATGCACCTTTTAATTTTTGGTATGGTTTTTTATGATTCCCCAATTTACTTCGAGTTTGTTTAATATGCACTATAAATTCATTTAAAAATTCCTACTCCATTTTGCGCATATCCAACCATACGTAGTTTTTTCAGAAATCGCCTGCTGAATTATTCCCAATACAATTTCCAATAAACAAATAAAATCAAAGCCTCTATGTAACTGGTGAATTGGGACATGAGTGCAGGCAACGGATACGTGTATTAGAAGGGGGTCGGGGGTCGGGGGCAGGACGAAACATGAACAAATACAAGAAAAACGAGCAAATTGTTGTTATCTGTGCTGTTGTTGCCGTTGGCCATAGGAAATTCTAAACGCTTCAATCAGCAATTCGTATTATTAAATATTAATGCAGAACTCAACTCGACCTGTCTCCGGACTGACCCTTTCGATGTTAGACCAAAAAGGTCAGCGCATGTCTCAGCATGCACATACAGACAGAGAGCAAACGAAAAAGACAGCTGGAGAGATGGAGGGAGAAGGAAAGGCATTTCTTGAGCAATGGCAAATGGAGCTGTGGAGCCAGGAATCTTGGACATTTTTCATCATAAAGTGGTGGCTCGACTCGGCTTTGATTTCGAATTGGATTTGAATTTGGAATTTTTGGCTTTGGCAGCGTTGCGCCCGCAGGCGATTGCCAGTTGCAACTGGTACTCATGCTGGTCAACACATAAATATTTCTCTTTGTTTAGCACCGGACCGAGCTAAAAAGAACAAGATTCTGAAACCCAGAGACACACTCACACACCTGCAGATGACAGACAACACCTCAGCTCTGTCCCAGCTGACAAGACACAGCACAAACAAACAAGCAGCAGGACAGAAAGCGAGACAAACAGACAAGCAGGCAGTTGGTCCGAGCCAAAGGTTCCTGGTCTGGTTAGATATGAGTAACGGTCGAATGACCAAGTCAAAGTTATTGTCATGTCATGTAAGTGTTCCAACACATGCCCTACAGGCTACCTATTGCATAGCTCTGAAGTTCTTTCAATTCCACTTCAATCTGAAGAGAACAACTACTCTGCGGCTAGATTGACTTATCTATAAATAATTCACTTTAATGAAAATATGTTCGAGCTTCGGTTTATTTCGAAGGGAAACATCATAATTCGTTAGGCAATAAAAAATGTTGGCTGGATTATAGCAATTCCCTTTCAAACAACACATCTAAATATTAGAATCTGAAATTTTAAATATTTAACGACACATTTTTAAAGGTAAAATCACTTTGTTGAGAATGATTATTGACAGATCTTTGAGATTCAACCAATCAATAGTGGTTAGATTATAAATATCTATAAATATCTATATATATTTTAGAAGTGGCTTCCAAGTTGGTTCTACAATATTAAGAGCCTTACCAAAACGAAATCTAATCTATTTAATCAAACGCTGCCATTTTATTAAATTTAATACGCAATTTAAATACGAAAATCAGTATATACAAAAAATTAAATTATTTGGCTTTTGAGGCCAAGTATTTATAGTATGTATAACAAAAAAAAGTGATTCATCAATTATGCTGTTTAGCAGTTACATAGTGTTATTGAACTATGAATGTATCCACAACTTCCCAACTTATAAAATAAAGAAACACGAATTACAAGCACAAACAGAAAACCCATCAAAAATTCATTTCAACTTTTGGACAACTACAGCAAAACAGAGCACAGGCCATAAGCTGACAGGTTGGGGTTTGTTAGGACTCGATTGAAGTGGCTGAGTGGAAATGATGGCAGAGTGGTGAACAGCACCAGCTGTTGGGATGTCGCCACATCACACAAATGGAGGAAATGTAAATACGGCCTCTAATGGCCACTCCAGTCCAGGGGGAGTGGGCAGTGGCCAGTGACTCTCTAGTTAACTTTCTCCGCATCTTTAGCAAAAGTTCAAAGTGACTTAAGTGAAATTTTTGCAGCTAGAGGCAGTTTGAGCAGTTGGCCGAAAGGGAACATGAGTAAAAATTAAATTGATTTTGCTCTCACATGGCAAAAGTTGGTATTTTCTTTTTTGCCCTTTCATACTTCCAGTTTATGCTGACCCTCCCCTCAAATTCCCATATATTATTTGTCTTTTATTTGCAGCATGTTGTTCAGTTTGAAAGTTGTTCAACGCATATCGAATTTTATGGAGCCTGAGTAACTCAATGATACTAATGCTTATTATACTTTACGCATTGAGTGATAACTAACTCAAAACTTATACTGAGATTTAATATCGTATTATAATTTACACATAATTGAATCATATAAAATAATTTTGAATAAACATATGTTTTTGGCTCTAATGAAGAAAAAACTATAATAGTTTACATATTTCTTTCTTAATTTTGCAAAATGTTTTTATTCAATTAAATGTTTTTATGTAAAAAATTCCTTTTTACACCATCTTGAATGTTTTTGTTTGCGGCTCTGTTTCTCTTGTATATTATTTTATAAACTGAAATTCAATGAAATAAGCATAACATACCACTTGAAATATTTTTCATTAGTAGCCCGAGCTAAGTTAGTATAGTCATGACTTTTTGTACTTCTTAACCCTTTATAAGTTCAAATTGTCGAAATCATGATGCAGAGTCTTAATCTATTAAAACATTTGATTTTTACAAAGCGCCTTCCTCATCAAATCTCTTACGACAGAACAATTTGAACTCAATTAAATTATAAATTATGCCTACGCCTACATCAAATAAAATTTCAATTTCACCTTGCTGATAATATTCTTAGGAATTGTTTGACACTTAAAAGTCATTATGAAGATAGCAGCCCGTTGTCCCCACACCTACCAAATATCCCAGCAATTATACGGGAATCTAGACGCAACTCTCAGGGGCTGAGTAGGCCGAGGGTTTCCCTTTATTTGCCTATACCATCGTTGCTCATTCATCCATCCGTTAACTTCTTCACTCTTTCAGTTTGTCTGCATGTCGGCCTGTCTGTCTTAGCCTCCCACATTCCTGCAGCACTTTTTGATGTAATTTTGGCATTCGCCAAGAAATGTCTGTTGGCTGTCTTGTCGTCTGAGTTTCGGTCTTCATCCGCAGATGTCTCTGTCGCGATAGGGCGAAGAGCAAAGTGTTTCAGGTTGGGAATTCCTGGATCCAGTACTGACTGTCCTGAAAGTGGTAGGCGTCAAAGTGGTTTTCGAATGAGACACGCTTAGGCAAACGGAAAAAGTGTTGGGAAATTAAGAAAATCCTGGCATGGAAATGAACAAATTTCGGATTATGCTTCAACTCGATTCGTCTCGTCCCAAAGTTGAAATTAAAATTTTAGCATTGTGCACATAATTTTATACCTTTAATATAAACTTGGTAACCTTTTCCGAGAATGGGCGAATTAATGACTGGAACGTTTCACACTGACAGACAAATAAATGAAGATGAAACAAAAAGGCAACTTTTACTTTCGAAGAAAGTGAAGCTCTTCGTGGAAATGTCAAATGAGTTGACAATGCTACGTGTGGTTTTAAATAACATTTAACAAGACCTGAGATCTAAATATATATTCATATTAAATTTTTTACCCTGTAGAACAGATGTGACAAAATTTTCAAGCTATTCATGTGCATAAATATTTGAAATCGAACTTTGCAATAAACCTTTAAAATACAATGCTTTTCACCCTCTGCCTTATCATCGTTATCAAATTTCCAGCATGAAAAACTACAGGAACCCAAACCCCTTTTAGCACTGTCCATTTCTATAAATTATTTCCCAGATAAAAACTTATTTCCCGAGTCCGACCTCTGCTTTTTCTACTACATCCCTGGCAATCTGAGCTGAGGCTGATGTCCAATCCCTAGCGACTTTGGCTGACCGAAGAGAACTGACAGTATTGAAAAATAAGTATCCGTCTGAAGGATGAGCGGTTTGTCTAGGTAAAAAATATAAAAAATGGCGACCAGTCGTGTGCCCAACCTCAAGATTCATAGCGAAAGAAAAAAGGATGGAAAACGGAACAATGAAAAAATACACACGCTGAAATAATGCAAAAGAAAACAAAGCATAGAGGGAATAGTGGCAGATAAAAGATAGAGAAAAAGGAATAAAAACAGAAATACCCGTGCTGTTCAAGTACGATGAAAAAAATACTTCCTCCATCACACATAAGAACAGACGCTTCCGCAAGGAACGCTGCAACAGAAATGAAAAGGATAAAATTAATTTTTCTTCTCTTCTCTTTTTATTTACTTCTGCGTTTATTTCGTCGCGTTTCTCGTTCTCACCTTAGCCAGGGGAAAGGTGCATGGTCCTAAGTGGGGTGTCGGTGGGGTCGCAAGCCCATTTAGATTTGCGGCAAATTTGTTTTTGCAACACTTGCACCATAGCTTTCCTGCTGCTGTTGCAATAAAAATGTATGAAAATTGTGAAGAGAGAAGTAAAGAAAATAAGACAGGAGCCAAGTGACAAAAAAACACAAAATTATATAAAAATACCCAGCTCAGTTCCTTCATTTTCGCAATTCCACTATGAAACATGTATCTAAAAATTGGCATTAAATTAAATAAGCGGAAGATATTTGTATACTATTCGATAAACAAATTCATAAGCAAACATAAGTATATTTACCGATTTAAATTATTTAATGATGCATATATGTTTAAGATACTTTTGGTTAATATATAGACAGACAGATTGACAGGCAGACTAAATCGACTCATCTTTGGTTTAGAATATATTTTCTGCCCTTTATATTCATTTGCACAAAGTTGTTTACTATTTTTATGAGAGCCACGTAATAAAAGTGAACATTATTATAATTAGCGGGGATGCAGGGCTGGGTAGAGCACCCCCAATAGTCTAATAGAGAAAATTCAATAGTATTAATTGCACTTATATTGAAAAACTGCGTGCATGCATAAACTTCAATTTATTGTCTAATCAAAAATCTGAACCTCATTCCTGTTTCCGATAAATATTGCGCATACGCAGCCGCCATTTTGCTGTTGCATTTGCCTTATAAAAATTATGAGAGTAACCACAAAAAATATGAAATTGTCGAGGGAAAGGCGTCTGCGTGAGTTTTTGGGCCAATGCCAAGCCGGCAGCTTGGCAAATGTATAGAACAAAACAGAAGCAGGCCAACCACAGGCGGAAGTGGTGGGTGGTATTACATAAAGTTATGTATATATCATAATCCATAAAGGAAAATATCAACCTGATGTGTGTGTTGTTGTTGCTGTTGTAGCTGCTGGCTTCAAAATTACAACCACAAACACAAGGAAATCGCAGGGCAGCCAAACGTGAGGGAGAATATGAAAAGGAAACTCGTCAGCAAACAAGAGCAGCCCTTAAAAACTAACACCAACACACACCAACACACTCACACACATGCAAGCACACAGACGGGGGGCCTTAAATCAACAAAGGAGGGCAGAAATAAAAATGCGACTGGCTTTGGGGGTGAAATCCGACGCCGAATGCCACCCTTAGTGTCACCCTTGCCATCGTCAATGCCACCCAATTATAAGCATATACACACACACGCTGTCTACGTGTGGGTGTGTGGGTGTGTGGGGTGTGGGTGTATGGGTGTGTGTATCTGTGTGTGTGGTGAGCAAGGGCAGAAGCGCAGCGTGAGGGGGCGAGGGAGAGAGCTTATTTGAGAAACGATTTCCACTCTGACTGCTTTCCCGCTGCCTGTGCCTCGGTCTGTCCTAACCGTCTGTCCGTCTGTCCGTCCATCCGTCTGTCCGTCTATCAGTCGCGGTCGTCGTTTTGTTATTGTTTCCTTTCAGTTTCTTTTTGCTTCGATTTGCCTCAAAATAAAAATGTATATGGTATATCTAATACGTATATATAAATGTGTATACAAACATATAAAGAAGGACAGAACAATAACAATAAAAATCATATACGTAGACCCATGCCCAGGTCAACCTGCTGAACACACAGCCCCACAACACCCAACCCCCCCGCCCACTACACGCACACACCAAGTCTCAGATAATACTAAACGCACGTGCACCCACACACACACACACACAATCCATAGAGTATATAAAAATATATATTATTCTATATACGCATATAAAAGTAAACGCAAAATGTTAAGATATGAGCGAAGCAACACACACACTCAAGCTTCTCTTATCCCCCCACACTCCTGTTCCTCCTCCTGTCTCCCGTCAGCCCCTCTCTGGTCATTCATAGTATAAGCTGGACGTTCCCTGCCATTTTCCTCCATGGACATTTGCCACATTATATCCGCATGGTGATATGTGGATATATGCGAGTATGAGCAGTGTGGGTATAACGATCAGACAAATATACTTTATGAAATTCAATTTATTTTAGATAGCTTACAATAATGGGCTAGGCTATATAGAGAAGTTGCGGAACATTGTGGGAATTAAACTATATTATTTTAAAAGATTTTATATGAAATGAAAATTTACTTGTTAAGCTTCTATAAATTAAACAAACAACTTAAACTTATTCTTTTATTAAATTTCATGCCGATGGTATTTTGTTTTTGAATTCCGCATTATTTTATTGATATATGTTGAATAAAGTTCCAAATAAACTGTAATAAAAACATTACAAAAGAGCCGATTTGATTTAATAAGAATTTGAAAATTGTACATTGAATAAATATTCGACAGCACTAAAATTATTCTATTTATTTTATAAAATAAAATAAAATTCTATATAAATTGTAAGCTTTTCACAAAAGCTTAAATTCAATAACATTATTTAACGCTTATTGCTTTACATAAATAAAATCTACATTAGTTGAATTTTATGAAATCTGTGATTGGGTATTATATAGTTGTTTTAGTATTTTACAAATTATTAATAATATTTTCCAAATGCTCTCCGAACATGACAGATATTTACTGCAAACGAACAATGTCTGTTCAGGGTTCCTTTCCCATTTTGTACTTTTCATGTCTATCTATTGATTTTTTTGCGCATTTGCCACAAATAAAAACACATTAGAGAGAACTGAACCTTGTCCACTGCTCAGACAAGGGGCGAAAAAAAGCAATTTCTAATATGCCCTAACCACACACACAACTATTACATATGGGGGACACGGTAGTTCTCAGTTCTGTTTCTTAGTTCATCGTCCTTACAGCCGACACCCAGCTGGAATCGACTTGATAAAATACGTTAAAACGAAAATTAAGCAACACAATTAATGACCCTCGGTTTATCATACAATTTTAATGGCTCAAATAAATTGGCCAAAAGTGGCCCACAGAGCGAAATGGTCAGATACAGTTACATATATGTACATAAATGTGCGATCTATATGTATAAAAATGGTCGTTTTGTTAAGCTTTATAGGTCTTTTATTTTTATAAAGCATCCCGAATAAAGAAATACATATTTCTCAGCTCTTAAGTATGCTACATATATAAAACATATATTTTTCTATTTCCCTTTTTAGTAGTTTTTAGGTTGTTAATCACATATGTTAGTTTAATTTTATACCTTTGGATCTATAAAACAAAAGTTTTGTTAGTTTTTAAGCATTTTTTTTTAAATAAAACAAATATAAAAAATACTTCTAATTAGAATTAATTATTGTTAATTATTACCAAGAATCCAGAAAAAAAATTTGAATATAAAATAAAAAAAAATTCAGAAAAATAATCTGAATATGAAATAAAAAAAATTGGCTGCATTATATGCGAATTCACGGAAATATTAACAAATTTAGCAAAATAAAATTTCACGCACATGTGTGATTAACCCTCTACGGCGCTTACCCGTTCTCTCGCTTACCCGTTCTCTCTTACCCGTTTGCTCGTTAGAGGGTTCTATGGGAGCTATAGGTTATAGTCAGCCGATGTGGCCAATTTTTTGTGGCTAGTATATTTAAATTATTTTTTTTCAGATTTTTCGTGAAAATTTCATAACGATATCTCTACTAGAAGTATTTATGGCCGCAATTGTGCACTCGCAAGCAGCGCAGCGATTTTTTACGCTCAGCCCGGCAAGACCGTCTGTAGACGGTCAAAAGTTTTTTCGACCTGGCGGGCGTTCTAATCAATATTTTGGGATGAAATTCAAAACTTAAGCTTTTGTCGACAATATTTACCACCAAAAAAAATCCCAACTTCGTACGACCATTATTTGACTTGCCCGTTAGAGGGTTAAATTGGCGAATGTATTTTATTTCATTCATTGTGGGCGGCAGGGGCGTGGCATTCAAGATTTGAAATAAACTTGATCTGCGTATGGTATACACCTTTCAAAAGAGACCATAACGGCTGCTCTAGCTTTTGTAGTTGCTGAGATCTACGCACTCATCCAGACGGACGGACAGACGGACAAACAGACAGACGGACATCGCTAAATCGACGAGCTCGTCTCCCTGATCAAGAATATAAATGCTTTGTGGGGCCTGCCACGCCTCCTTCTGCCTGGTAACATACATTCGCACAAAGTTATTAACACGACTTTTTCCCATTTTTCAAATGGGCACAGGGTATAATAATGTAAATAATAAGGGACCAAGATGACTACCTTGTGGTACACCACGCCCCCTTGACGACCAAAAATCATTAAAACCGACATAACCTCGATTTTTGAACAGAAAAAGTTGAATAACAAGCGTAATATTGAACATAGAAGTTTGATTTTTAGAACATACGATTTGTTGTATTAAATTTAATCCTGAAAAGCGCATTGGAATCGGTTAAGAAACACAGGAGATGTAAGCTTCACAATCGATGAAATTAAAAGTTCAAAAACAAGCGTAATATTGAACATAGAATGTTTTTATTGTTGAATAAATACTCTCTTATAGTATGTTAAACTGTCCTGAAAAGTGCATTTAAATCGGTTAATAAACAAAGGAGATATACGCGCAGCTCAGCCGCCTTGTGCGTAGGAATAGCGTGCGAGAGGGATGGCAATACCAAGCATGTTGCATGTGAGAACATTTGAACAAACTAAGTTAAATAGCAAGCGTAATATTGAACATAGAATGTTGTTATTTGGAACATAAGCCCTCT
>JAWNNJ010000817.1:0-10356 GCA_035045125.1 Hypselothyrea guttata | reverse complement strand
GCTCTTATAGTTTGCTAGATCTAGGTGGCTGCTCTGTCTGCGCTATCTTCGCTGTTTCTTTTCCGTTGGTAAAATAATTCACAGCATTGATGGATAATGCCATAGGCTGCGTACATGCCAAATCCCAAGTCTATAACTTTTAAACTGTGGCTGTAGTGGCCCTAACATACATTTATAAAACAATTTACTGCTGCATAACTACGCTGTTTCTTCTCCGTTTGTAATGTAATTTACAGCATCGATGGATAATTCAATAGACTACGTACATTTCAAATTACAAGTCTGTAGCTTTATTATTGTGACTCTAGTGGCACATACATGCATTTTGAAAAAAATTGTCTCTTGCATTATCTTCGCTATTTCCAATTCAAATCATAAATAAATTATTAGCATCGGTGGAGAATACCATAGACTACGTACATGCCAAATTTGAAGTCTGTAGCGCAATTATTGTGGCTGCTGTGGCGTTTATAGTTTTCGAGATTTTTGAGGTAGGTGTAGATTTTTGATGATTCGCGGATGAAGGAGGCGAGTTATCAAAAGTTTGAAACAAACTTGATCTGCTTGCATTAGCTGACTACCTTAATCCGGAAAGGTGGTGTCTTTACCTTTTTTAGTTGCTGAGATCTAGGTGTTCATACGGACGGACGGACAGACGGACAGACGGACAGACGGACAGACGGACAGACGGACAGACGGACGGACGGACATGGCTTAATCAACTCAGCTCGTCGTCCTGAGTCAGAATATATATACTTTGTGGGGTCTACCACGCTTCCTTCTGCCTGTTACATACATCTGTCAGTTGCACTAAATTAATAGACCCTTTTACTTTTTTAAAGTACAGGGTCTAAAAAAATAACGCACGTTGACTGTTTCGGCATTTGGCCACACTCCGCAAGTTCCTCTCCCCTTCTCCTAGCATCCGCGCTGGCATCCTGGCAAACGCACGTAGGGCCAATTATGGCCACATTCCAATTCCGCAAAGGCCTCCTCACTTCATCCTTCGTCGCCTGTCAAATTAAAATATACATAATCGATATACATTAAACGTTCAATCAGAAGCCAATGGCAATGATATTAATTCCTTACGAAAATGCCCCACCTGACCTCATGGCGTATGCGTAATCAGCGGCTTGTAGTATTGTAATCTGGAATTAATTTCCAGATCCATATTAAACGAGTCTTCAACTGTGACCTACTTTTATGCTCACTAAGTAAATCTTGCAAATAAGACAATATTAATAAAGGACATCTCTCTTTAGTGTGATTTGTATGCAATTCAATAAAGTCACAAACTTGTCACTTGTCAGCCACGTAACTTATAGCAATACCCATAGATGATGTAAATTGCATTACGGATACAAAAAATAGCGAATCTATTATTGAAACACAATCAGCTACGTCCGACTCCAGCGATCTGGTTCAAATTTATTATAAGCCAGAAAAAACTAGATTGTCTAAGAATAAAACACAAGTAGATGTTATCGAACTTCATATCATGGGTCTTTAATATACCCTCAATCTTAGTATATTCGCAACTTTTACACACTGCTATTGTGTTTCTGGTCAAATTTCCTTACCTTTAAAAGGTTTTTGTTATGGCTGATAAAGCGCAACGAGCAACATAACGAGCCAGCCAGAAAAAACAAACTGCAATACAAAGGGAACTGCAGTTGCAATTGCAATTGTAACTGCAACTGCAACTCATTGGTGTACGCGTTTCCACCATTTTGTATTTGCCATTTCTAAATTTTCCACAATTTCCATTTTCTATTTTCACTTCCGTAAGCATGGCGCAGCACAGAGCAACAATTGCGCTCCTTTTGTGTGCCATTTCGGCGGACTGATGGTGCGCACCTAATCCAAATTTGTGGTCCGGAGGCTCTTCCATTTGAATTAGTCTGCGATAATTACGCAACCATATTTCCATGAGGTGAGTCATTTGCATAGAAATTTCCATAAAAGCAGCCAAATGCACGTAACCAGAAACCGATCCATCGATTCGCTCGATTTCAGTTAGTCGAATGCGTTTAATTCAGCGAGCATATTTACCTGAGGTACAACGAAAATGACGGCAACCGTTTAAAAAATAAACTATTTCATTGGATAATATTATCATACATCAAAGTTAACAGTAATAATATAAAGATATTTCTTTTAATTCCGAATTTTGGTCTTTCAGTTTATTAATAGCAGTCTTGGACCTCTTGAATAGACACCTATTATTTTATTTAGTTAATAAAAAACAATTTATTATCTATTAATAAAATACATATTTGTGTATTTTATATATTTTTACAACTTTTTATTAAATACCTAAGTTTTTCCATGTAATTGAATTAATTGATAATTTTAAAAATTCTTAAATTAATTTACTTACTTCAATTGTAAACCCTGCAATAAATGTGGCAAATTCCTCAAAGTATACACATTCTTAATCATGAGGACTGAGTCTTTATCGAATTAAAAACTATTGGAGCTAGAAATACAAAATTTGCAAGTAAATAGGTGTAACAACTCAAATTTTTTTCAAATAAAATGAATCAAAGTAATATTTAATTAACCATTCTGAATAGAATGTTTACTTTTTTAACTCTTGGCTATATATGCACCTTTTAATTTTTGGTATGGTTTTTTATGATTCCCCAATTTACTTCGAGTTTGTTTAATATGCACTATAAATTCATTTAAAAATTCCTACTCCATTTTGCGCATATCCAACCATACGTAGTTTTTTCAGAAATCGCCTGCTGAATTATTCCCAATACAATTTCCAATAAACAAATAAAATCAAAGCCTCTATGTAACTGGTGAATTGGGACATGAGTGCAGGCAACGGATACGTGTATTAGAAGGGGGTCGGGGGTCGGGGGCAGGACGAAACATGAACAAATACAAGAAAAACGAGCAAATTGTTGTTATTTGTGTTGTAGTTGCCGTTGGCCATACGAAATTCTAAACGCTTCAATCAGCAATTCGTATTATTAAATATTAATGCAGAACTCAACTCGACCTGTCTCCGGACTGACCCTTTCGATGTTAGACCAAAAAGGTCAGCGCATGTCTCAGCATGCACATACAGACAGAGAGCAAACGAGAAAGACAGCTGGAGAGATGGAGGGAGAAGGAAAGGCATTTCTTGAGCAATGGCAAATGGAGCTGTGGAGCCAGGAATCTTGGACATTTTTCATCATAAAGTGGTGGCTCGACTCGGCTTTGATTTCGAATTGGATTTGAATTTGGAATTTTTGGCTTTGGCAGCGTTGCGCCCGCAGGCGATTTCCAGTTGCAACTGGTACTCATGCTGGTCAACACATAAATATTTCTCTTTGTTTAGCACCGGACCGAGCTAAAAAGAACAAGACTCTGAAACCCAGAGACACACTCACACACCTGCAGATGGCAGACAACACCTCAGCTCTGTCCCAGCTGACAAGACACAGCACAAACAAACAAGCAGCAGGACAGAAAGCGAGACAAACAGACAAGCAGGCAGTTGGTCCGAACCAGAGGTTCCTGGTCTGGTTAGATATGAGTAACGGTCGAATGACCAAGTCAAAGTTATTGTCATGTCATGTAAGTGTTCCAACACATGCCCTACAGGCTACCTATTGCATAGCTCCGAAGTCTTTTCAATTCCACTTCAATCTTAAGAGAACAACATCTCTGCGGCTAGATTGACTTATCTATAAATAATTTACTTTAATGAAAATATGTTCGAGCTTCGGTTTATTTCGAAGGGAAACATCATAATTCGTTAGGCAATAAAAAATTTTGGCTGGATTATAGCAATTCCCTTTCAAACAACACATCTAAATATTAGAATCTGAAATTTTAAATATTTAACGACACATTTTTAAAGGTAAAATCACTTTGGTAGCATTATTTGCAATTGTTGAGAATGATTAATGGCAGATCTTTGAGATAAATTATATCTTTAATATTGATTAGATTATAAATATCTACTAATTTTAGAAGTGGCTTCCAAGTTGGTTCTACAATATTAAGAGCCTTACCAAAACGAAATCTAATCTATTGAATCTAACGCTGCCATTTTATTAAATTTAATACGTAATTTAAATACGAAAATCATTTGGCTTTTTTATCATATGAGGCCAAGTATTTATGGTATAACAAAAAAAAGTGATTCATCAATTATGCTGTTTAGCAGTTACATAGTGTTATTGAACTATGAATGTATCTTTCTGTGACGTCTCCCCAACTTCCCAACTTATAAAATAAAGAAACACGAATTACAAGCACAAACAGAAAACCTATCAAAAATTCATTTCAACTTTTGGACAACTACAGCAAAACAGAGCACAGGCCATAAGCTGACAGGTTGGGGTTTGTTAGGACTCGATTGAAGTGGCTGAGTGGAAATGATGGCAGAGTGGTGAACAGCACCAGCTGTTGGGATGTCGCCACATCACACAAATGGAGGAAATGTAAATACGGCCTCTAATGGCCACTCCAGTCCAGGGGGAGTGGCCAGTGGCCAGTGACTCTCTAGTTAACTTTCTCCGCATCTTTAGCAAAAGTTCAAAGTGACTTAAGTGAAATTTTTGCAGCTAGAGGCAGTTTGAGCAGTTGGCCGAAAGGGAACATGAGTAAAAATTAAATTGATTTTGCTCTCACATGGCAAAAGTTAGTATTTTCTTTTTTGCCCTTTCATACTTCCAGTTTATGCTGACCCTCCCCTCAAATGCCCATTTTTTATTTGTCTTTTATTTGCAGCATGTTGTTCAGTTTGAAAGTTGTTCAACGCATATCGAATTTTATGGAGCCTGAGTAACTCAATGATACTAATGCTTATTAAACTTTAGGCATTGAGTTAGTTATCAACTTATAGTGAGATTTAATATCGTATCATAATTTATAATTGTAATATCATAAATCATTATATAGCACATAATTGAATCATATAAAAAAGTTTTGAATAAACAAATGTTTTTGGCCCTAATGCAGAGAAAACTTAAATAGTTTACATATTTCTCACTTTATTTTGAAAATATGTTTTTATTCAATTAAATGTTTTTATGTAAAAAATTTCTTTTTACAATCTTGAATGTTTTATTTAGATTGCAGCTCTGTTTCTCTTGTATATAATTTTAAAAACTGAAATTCAATGAAATAAGTATAACATACCACTTGAAGAATTCGTCATTAGTATCCCGAGCTGAGTTAGTATAGTCATGACTTTTTGTACTTCTTAACCCTTTATAAGTTCAAATTGTCGAAATCATGATGCAGAGTCTTAATCTATTAAAACATTTGATTTTTACAAAGCGCCTTCCTCATCAAATCTCTTACGACAGAACAATTTAAACTCAATTAAATTATAAATTATGCCTACGCCTACATCAAATAAAATTTCAATTTCACCTTGCTGATAATATTCTTAGGAATTGTTTGACACTTAAAAGTCGTTATGAAGATAGCAGCCCGTTGTCCCCACACCTACCAAATATCCCAGCAATTATACGGGAATCTAGACGCAACTCTCAGGGGCTGAGTAGGCCGAGGGTTTCCCTTTATTTGCCTATACCATCGTTGCTCATTCATCCATCCGTTAACTTCTTCACTCTTTCAGTTTGTCTGCATGTCGGCCTGTCTGACTTAGCCTCCCACATTCCTGCAGCACTTTTTGATGTAATTTTGGCATTCGCCAAGAAATGTCTGTTGGCTGTCTTGTCGTCTGAGTTTCGGTCTTCATCCGCAGATGTCTCTGTCGCGATAGGGCGAAGAGCAAAGTGTTTCAGGTTGGGAATTCCTGGATCCAGTACTGACTGTCCTGAAAGTGGTAGGCGTCAAAGTGGTTTTCGAATGAGACACGCTTAGGCAAACGGAAAAAGTGTTGGGAAATTAAGAAAAGCCTGGCATGGAAATGAACAAATTTCGGATTATGCTTCAACTCGATTCGTCTCGTCCCAAAGTTGAAATTAAAATTTTAGCATTGTGCACATAATTTTATACCTTTAATATAAACTTGGTAACCTTTTCCGAGAATGGGCGAATTAATTCACGCTGACAGACAAATAAATGAAGATGAAACAAAAAGGCAACTTTTACTTTCGAAGAAAGTGAAGCTCTTCGTGGAAATGTCACATGAGTTGACAATGCTACGTGTGGTTTCAAATAACATTTAACAAGACCTGAGATCTAAATATATATTCATACTACATTTTTTACCCTGTAGAACAGATGTGACAAAATTTTCAAGCTTTTCATGTGCATAAATATTTGAAATCGAACTTTGCAATAAACCTTTAAAATACAATGCTTTTCACCCTCTTCCGTATCATCGTTATCAAATTTCCAGCATGAAAAACTACTGGAACCCAAACCCCTTTTAGCACTGTCCATTTTTATAAATTTTTTCCTAGATAAAAACTTATTTCCCGAGTCCGACCTCTGCTTTTTCTACTACACCCCTGGCAATCTGAGCTGAGGCTGATGTCCAATCCCTAGCGACTTTGGCTGACCGAAGAGAACTGACAGTATTGAAAAATAAGTATCCGTCTGAAGGATGAGCGGTTTGTCTAGGTAAAAAATATAAAAAATGGCGACCAGTCGTGTGCCCAACCTCAAGATTCATAGCGAAAGAAAAAAGGATGGAAAACGGAACAATGAAAAAATACACACGCTGAAATAATGCAAAAGAAAACAAAGCATAGAGGGAATAGTGGCAGATAAAAGATAGAGAAAAAGGAATAAAAACAGAAATACCCGTGATGTTCAAGTACGATGAAAAAAATACTCCCTCCATCACACATAAGAACAGACGCTCCTGTAAGGAACGCTGCAACAGAAATGAAAAGGATAAAATTAATTTTTCTTCTCTTCTCTTTTTATTTACTTCTGCGTTTATTTCGTCGCGTTTCTCGTTCTCACCTTAGCCAGGGGAAAGGTGCATGGTCCAGAGTGGGGTGTCGGTGGGGTCGCAAGCCCATTTAGATTTGCGGCAAATTTGTTTTTGCAACACTTGCACCATAGCTTTCCTGCTGCTGTTGCAATAAAAATGTATGAAAATTGTGAAGAGAGAAGTAAAGAAAATAAGAGAGGAGGCAAAATGCAAAAAAAACCCAAAATTATATAAAAATACGTAGCTCAGTTCCTTCATTTTCGCAATTCCACTATGAAACATGTATCTAAAAATTGGCATTAAATTAAATAAGCGGAAGATATTTGTATACTAATCGATAAACAAATTCATAAGCATACATAAGTATAATTCACGATTTAAATCTTTTAATGATGCATACAGTCCCGGCCGTATTTGATTCATATTTTTTTCTCAAATATATATGTTTAAGATACTTTTGGGTAATATATTCGCCGGTTAGATCGACTCATCTTTGGTTTAGAATATATTTTCTGCCCCTTAATTCATTTGCACAAAGTTGTTTACTATACTATTTTTATGAGAGCCACGTAATAAAAGTGAACATTAATATAATTAGCGGGGATGCAGGGCTGGGTAGAGCACCCCCAATAGTCTAATAGAGAAATTTAATAGTGTAAATTGCACTTATATTGAAAAACTGCGTGCATGCATAAACTTCAATTTATTGTCTAATCGAAATCTGAACCTCATTCCTGTTTCCGATAAATATTGCGCATACGCAGCCGCCATTTTGCTGTTGCATTTGACTTATAAAAATTATGAGAGTAACCACAAAAAATATGAAATTGTCGAGGGAAAGGCGTCTGCGTGAGTTTTTGGGCCAATGCCAAGCCGGCAGCTTGGCAAATGAACAGAACAAAACAGAAGCATGCCAACCACAGGCGGAAGTGGTGGGTGGTATTACATGAAGTTATGTATATATCATAATCCATAAAGGAAAATATCAACCTGATGTGTGTGTTGTTGTTGCTGTTGTAGCTGCTGGCTTCAAAATTACAACCACAAACACAAGGAAATCGCAGGGCAGCCAAACGTGAGGGAGAATATGAAAAGGAAACTCGTCAGCAAACAAGAGCAGCCCTTAAAAACTTACACCAACACACACCAACACACACACACACATGCAAGCACACAGACGGGGGGCCTTAAATCAACAAAGGAGGGCAGAAATAAAAATGCGACTGGCTTTGGGGGTGAAATCCGACGCCGAATGCCACCCTTAGTGTCACCCTTGCCATCGTCAATGCCACCCAATTATAAGCATATACACACACACGCTGTCTACGTGTGGGTGTGTGGGGTGTGGGTGTATGGGTGTGTGTATCTGTGTGTGTGGTGAGCAAGGGCAGAAGCGCAGCGTGAGGGGGCGAGGGAGAGAGCTTATTTGAGAAACGATTTCCACTCTGACTGCTTTGCCGTTGCCTGCGCCTCGGTCTGTCCTAACCGTCTGTCCGTCTGTCCGTCCATCCGTCTGTCCGTCTATCAGTCGCGGTCGTCGTTTTGTTATTGTTTCCTTTCAGTTTCTTTTTGCTTCGATTTGCCTCAAAATAAAAATGTATATGGTATATCTAATACGTATATATAAATGTGTATACAAACATATAAAGAAGGACAGAACAATAACAATAAAAATCATATACGTACACCCATGCCCAGGTCAACCTGCTGAACACACAGCCCCACAGCACCCAACCCCCCGCCCACTTCACGCACACACCAAGTCTCAGATAATACTAAACGCACGTGCACCCACACACACACACACAATCCATAGAGTATATAAAAATATATATTATTCTATATACGCATATAAAAGTAAACGCAAAATGTTAAGATATGAGCGAAGCAACACACACACTCATGCTTCTTTCGTCCCCCCACACTCCTGTCTCCCCTCAGCCCTTCTCTGGTCATACATAGTATAAGCTGGACGTTCCCTGCCATTTTCCTCCATAGACTTTTGCCACATTATATCCGCATGTGGATATGTGGATATATGTGAATATGAGCAGTGTGGGTATAACGATCAGACAAATATACTTTATGAAATTCAATTTATTTTAGATAGCTTACAATAATGGGCTAGGGTCTTCAAAGAAGTTGATGAAAATTGTTGGAATTAAACTATATTATATTGAAAAGATTTTAAATGAAATTAAAATTTACTTGTGTGTGAAATATTGTTTTGCTTTTACAAATTAAATAAAATATTTAAAGTGGTGTTGTTTGTTAATTCCATGCCGATAGTATTTTGTTTTCCAATTCCCCATTAAAGGGTATAAAGTACCAAATAAATTAAATTAAAGACATTGGAAAATAGCCAACTGGATTTAATATGAATTTAAACGTTGAGTAGGTATTCAACAGCACTAAACTCATCAAAAATATTTTTTGAAATTTACATAAAACTCTAGATAAGTTATAAGCTTTTCAAAAAAGCCTAAAATCATTTACTTTATTTAACGCTTGTTTCTTTACATAAATAAAATCTAAAACAAATTTCTAAAATCTCTGAAATTTTGAAATTTTTGATTCGGAATTATATAGTTGTTTTAGTATTTTACAAATTATTAATAATATTTTCCAAATGCTCCTCGAACATGACAGATATTTACTGCAAACGAACAATGTCTGTTCAGGGTTCCTTTCTCATTTTGTACTTTTCATGTCTATCTATTGATTTTTTTTGCGCATTTGCCACAAATAAAAACACATTAGAGAAAACTGAACCTTGTCCACTGCTCAGACAAGGGGCGAAAAAAAGCAATTTCTAATGTGCCCTAACCACACACACAACTATCACATATGGGCGACACGGTAGTTCTCAGTTCTGTTTCTTAGTTCATCGTCCTTACAGCCGACACCCAGCTGGAATCGACTTGATAAAATACGTTAAAACGAAAATTAAGCAACACAATTAATGACCCTCGGTTTATCATACAATTTTAATGGCTCAAATAAATTGGCCAAAAGTGGCCCACAGAGCGAAATGGTCAGATACAGTTACATATATGTACATAAATGTGCGATCTATATGTATAAAAATGGTCGTTTTGTTAAGCTTTATAGGTCTTTTATTTTTATAAAGCATCCCAAATAAAGAAATACATATTTCTCAGCTCTTAAGTATGCTACATATATAAAACATATATTTTTCTATTTCCCTTTTTAGTAGTTTTCAGGTTGTTAATCACATATGTATGTTTGGATCTATAAAACAAAAGTTTTGTTAGTTTTTAAGCATTTTTTTTTAATTAAAACAAATAAAAAAAATACTTCTAATTAGAATTAATTATTGTTAATTATTACCAAGAATCCAGAAAAAAATTCTGAATATAAAATATAAAAAAAATGCAGAAAAATAATCTGAATATGAAATAAAAAAAATTGGCTGCATTATATGCGAATTCACGAAAATATTAACAAATTTAGCAAAATAAAATTTC
>JAWNNJ010000813.1:0-17177 GCA_035045125.1 Hypselothyrea guttata | reverse complement strand
GAAATTTGATTTTGTTGGTTACGTTTTTTTCGCGGGAAGGGCTCGATATTTAAGTGAAAAAATTTATGAATAATAAAGTTTACTTTAAGTTTACGTTATTATGTTACTAATGCTCCAAATTATGTCTTTTGTACTTGTGGCATTAATAAATATATGTGAATATATATAAATATTAAGTAACACAAAGGGTTGCACTCACGCAAATAAAGGTCGCGATATTCGTCATGGGCTAAAGCCCAAACTGCTAGCCAGTAGTAGGATCATAGAATTTGAACACGGCTCCGTAGTTGTTTCCTTGTATGTGTTGTCTTCCCTTTGATGTCGCATTTTGTCTGTCTCTGTTTTCGTATTTGCCGCGATGTCCGTCTTAGAGTTGTATCGTTCAGTTCAGACACAGTTCAATTGAACGGTTCCTCAAACTGAACTAAAGAACTGTGTCCCTGATTGCAGTTCAATGAACGGTTCAGCGGGACACAGTTCACAGAGACACAGTTCACAGAGACACAGTTCAGTGGGACACAGTTCAGTGAGACACAGTTCAGTGGGACACAGTTCAGTGGGACACAGTTCAGTGAGACACAGTTCAGCTGGACATAGTTCACTTAATACTTGCAACATGGTTGAATGCGCAGGATGCTCGGTTGCGTTTGCAAATGTTTATTGTTTTCGAATTTTTAGCAGACAAATTTTAGAACTGATTAAAAATTAAATACACAAATCTAAAACATAAATGTGTTTAAAACTAATTTGCTATTAATTTGGATATATTTTATAAGTATGTTATTACCGCTTATAAAAAAAAAGTTTTTGATAAGCTATAATATAATTGCAAATAGTGAATATTAATTTTTATCATATATATTATTTGATCATATTATTTTTTAAATTTAATTATAATAATTATAATAACTGTAATATTATTAAGCAATACAACGCGACGCAAATAAATAAAGGGCGCTAGTAAACAACAGCGCCCTCTACAGATTGGTGTAGGAACTACGCAAGTGAACTGTGTCCCACTGAACACTTCACTGAACGAACTGTTCGTTCACCACAAAATGAACTAAAGAACTAAATCCCTAAATTGATCTACAATGAACAACTCTAGTCCGTCTTAGTAGTTCACGACTCTTAGTTCCAAATGTTTTCTTTGTTGTTATCGATGAGAATATTAAAACTAACGAACAACATAAGTCTGTTAAGATAACATTGTTAGGAAAGCGAGCCTGTTATTTAACAGACGAACTGTCTGTTATTTTGCACAATGAGCAACTCTCGGTTGAAAAACTATTGTCATCGATAAATGTGGGCGGACATTTCGGCTCCTTATCGGTAGTTACTCTATGGTATCTGCTGTTATTCTACGAACTAGTGGACAGAGTCAGACTCCCGCCCACAGAGTCTGATGGGTAAAATTTTTATATCAAATATCGATATTTATTTGTTTTTGAATATCTTCGCATTAAAGTAAAATTAGCTTTTGAAACACTTGTTGCCATACGTTGCCAAAGCAACAATTTTAAACACGTATGGCTAAATGTCTAATTACCGTAATTTTTAAATATTTAGTCCAATCATCATACAATCGTCACGTCGCTGACTGCCTTTAACTTTCACTTCTGCTGCCGCTAGTTTTTTTCTTTTTGTAGCGGCTCTTGTTGTTCCCTTCTTGCTTTCGGCCAAGTCGTTGGGTGCAGTTCTGTAGTGATGCGGTCAGCATTGTGTCGTGATCTTAAGAAATAGGTCGAAATTCATTTATGCACACGCACGCAATTGGGCGGACTCAACAAGAGTAATATGGTCACAATGCGGAAGCGCCAGAATACAACAACGTCGGAAGTGGAGCAACAGTCCGTGGGCAGCAACAGGAAGAGTGGGGAGGGAAAGGAGAAGAGCGACCCGATGATATACATCATATTTCTCTCGCTGCTCTTCGACTTGCTGGCCTTCACTATAATACTACCGTTGCTGCCTTCACTCCTGGAGTACTACAGGGTCAACGACAGTTCGGGCTTGTATGCGGCGCTTACGACGCGTGTCCGCTGGTTCCAGCAGCTGCTGGGAGCACCAGACCGGTACCTGTCGGTGCTGTTTGGCGGATTCCTGGGCTCCATGTTCAGCTTTCTGCAATTCCTTGCTAGCCCCATTGTCGGCAGCCTCTCGGACTACTACGGACGGAAGCCTATTCTGATACTATGCACCGTAGGTTGTTCAAAATTCAAGCGATCGTAGTTCCTACACTCCCACTTCTCGCTTATCCTAAACAGTCGGGCATCGCGCTCTCCTACCTAATCTGGGCCTGCTCCAGCAACTTTGCGCTCTTTGTGCTGGCGCGCGTCGTGGGCGGCCTTAGCAAAGGCAATATTTCGCTCTGCATGAGCGTCATCACGGATGTGTCCAGCGTGCAGACCCGTGGACGGGGCATGGCTCTAGTGGGCGTTGCCTTCTCACTGGGCTTCATTGTGGGTCCCCTGATCGGTGCCCTTTTTACCATATTCTCAAACAAGAACGCTGCTGGAGGAGCCTGGTTCGTGCTGCCTTCCCTCCTGGCCTTTGGCCTGGCGTTGGGCGATCTGCTGCTGTTGGCATTCTGTTTGCGTGAAACTCTTCCGAAGGTAAGTTTACTTTGCGGGTCAGAAACTGAGCTTCCTTTTATTGACCTACTACTCTTTGCAGGAAAAACGCGCTCCAGAAATCTCCTCTGCTTTGTCCTACGGATTGCAATTGCTCAATGTGTCATCAATATTTAGGTAAGTTGCCGAGTCATGAATTACTTAGCGGGCAAGTCATATTATCAACAGGTTTCCCAATTTAGACATACATATGTATGTATATATACATAAATTTTCGGTCTTTTTCTGCTATCATGACGGCGTTTTGGGCACGTTTTGACTGCATTTTTATACCCTGTACCCATTGAAAAATGGGTTAATAACTTTGGGAGAATGTACATAACAGTCAGAGGGAGGCGTGGCAGACCGCACAAAGTATATATATGTTCAGCGTGACGAGCTGAGTCGATATAGACATGTCTGTCTGCGTGGATTCAGCAACTATAAGAACTAGAGCAGCTATTTTGGTCATTTTTAAAAGGTGTATACCACACGCAGATCAGGTCTATCTCAAATGTTAGATGGCACGCCCCTGCCGCCTACAATGAAAGAAATGAAATACATTGCCCAATTAAAGCGACGCAAATTTATTTACATAAATTCTGTATTCAGTAGTTAATAGTACGCAGATGTAGTTTGTTTCAAATTTTGGATGCCACGCCCATTTGCACACACTAAAAGGAAACAAGACGCATTGCTGTTTAAAATATTGGGTACAGGGTATTCTACATTCGGGCGCGTCCGATTAATATGCTCCGCCCATTCTGGTTTTTGATTTGTCTTATCAATAAGCGCGATTGTGGGTTTTATTTAATTGGAAATACTTGAAGCATGATTAAACAATTTCCTGAGAGTTTATACATAGTCTAACTTATACAACTATCGTTTAATATAAAATTATTAATAGATATATTATAAAAGCAGTAAGAACAGACGCACAGTGGCTCAATCGGCGAATTTGGCATTGCAAAAATCGTAGCTCCTAAACGGGTGGACATATCTTCATGAAACTAATTGCATTTTACAGAAAAATTTTCAAATTTTCTAAATTTTATTACTCTGCGACTTATAGAAGCTGCGCTATACGCGGTCAAAGTTGAGTTTTGTTGCCAATTTCACATCAAATTGAGCGGAAAAAAGCTAGATTTTTATACCCTGTGCCCATTTGAAAAATGGGAAAAACAGGGTTAATAACTTTGTCAGAATGTATGTAACAGGCAGAAGGAGGCGTGGCAGACCCCACAAAGTATATATATTCTTGATCAGGGAGACGAGCTTAGTCGATTTAGCCCTGTCCGTCTGTCTGTCTGTCCGTCCGTCTGTCTGTCTGTCTGTCTGTCTGTCTGTATGAACGCTGAGATTTTCCAAACTATAGAAGCTAGAGAAGCCGTTTTGGTCTCTTTTGAAAGGTGTGTACCATACGCAGATCAAGTTTATTTCAAATCCTGGATGCCACGCCCCTGCCGCCCACAATGAATGAAATAAAATACATTCGCCTATTGTAGAGACACTAAGCTATTTACATAAATTCTGTTTTCAGTAGTTGGTAGGTCTATATTATACGCAGATGAGACTTTGTTCAAATTTTGGATGCCACGCCCCCTTTACGCCTTAATAGATAAAAACCGAATAACAAGCGTAAAATTTAACATAGAATGTTGTTATTTGGAATATATACTCTCTTTCATTATATGTAACTATCCTGAAAAGCGCATTGAAATCGGTTAATAAACACAGGAGTTATTAGCGAAACAATATTGCAGGCGGCTACTCGCTCGCCCTCTAGCAGCGCGGCCGTTAAAGCTGGCGCACATAACACAGTAAGAAGAAGAATTGCTGCTACGTTTTGTATGACAACTTTATATAATTATATTTAAAATATTTTATACTGTATTTGCGAGCGCGCAGCGCGAGCTGTGGCACAGGGTATAAAACAGTCGGGCCCGTCCGACTGATCTGCTCCGCCCATTCTGGTTTTTCCTTGTTTTTCAATAAAATACTTAAATTATATAATAAAGATTAATTTATTTATTTTTACTAATATATTATAAAGCTGCTTACAGTAAAAGATTGTTCAACAATGTACGTATTATTTTTATTCATTTTTTTTAATATCATCAATATTGCAATAATTTGCTAGTAGAGGCAGCGTATTCGAAGAGTATAGTATATAAGCGAAAATCCACAAAATCTACATAAAATTTGTATTTTTAAGACATAAAACGAGTAGATCAATATAATATTGTATAATTCACTAATTTTAACTTACATAAAATATTAATATATAAATATATTTTGTCATCTTTAACGTAAAACAATAAAATCACATGCATTTTGCACTATGTTGCTTGGGTTTTTCGACTATAACTAAGTTTCCCTGTATTTCCCGGTCGCGAACTTTTGGAAATATATTAAGAAATATTTGTAGAATATGATATCACTAACCGAATTGCGATCAAATGTGATCAAAAATTTGGAGCTCCATATAAAGTTGAAAAATATGCTCAAAAACAGGTACTTTGCAAAATGATTCCTAAAAAAATCCAAAATAAATGAATCGAAATAGTTTTTGTTGTATAACATTCAAAACCAGTAAGGACGGAGCTACAGTCGGACGCAACCGACTGTAGGAGACTCTGTACTTTGTGTTTTCTTCGCTGTTTCTTATTCGATCGTAATGTAATTCACATCATCGATGGGAATTGTCATAGTCTACGTACATGCCACATCCCAAATCTTTAGCTTTAAAACTTAAGCTTTAAACCTGCAAACTGTTCCTAAATTGGTTTTTCGGTTAGCGGAGGAATGAGAGGAGTTATCAAAAAACCCATACTAACTTGATCTGATGGTTGCATAGGAGAACATAAATACCAAAAAATGGTATTTCTAGCTCTTATAGTTTGCAAGATCTAGGTGGCTTCTCTGTCTGCGCTATCTTCGCTGTTTCTTTTCCGTTGGTAATATAATTCACAGCGTTGGTGGATATTGCCATAGGCTGCGTACATGCCAAATCCCAAGTCGATAGCCTTTAAACTGTGGCAGTAGTGGCGCTTACATACATTTATAAAACAATTCATTGGTCCATAACTTCGCTGTTTCTTCTCCGTTTGTAATGTAATTTACAGCATCGATGGATAATTCAATAGGCTACGTACATGTCAAATTACAAGTCTGTAGCTTTATTATTGTGGCTGCAGTGGCACATACATGCATTTTGAAAAAAATTGTCTCTTGCATATCTTCGCTATTTCCAATTCAAATCATAAATAAATTAATATCAACGGTGAAGAATACCTTAAGCTACGTACATGCCAAATTACAAGTCTGTAGCGCTATTATTGTGGCTGCTGTGGCGTTTATAGTTTTCGAAATTTTTGAGGTAGGTGTAGATTTTTACTGATTCGCGGATGAAGGAGGTGAGATATCAAAAGTTTGAAACAAACTTGATCTGCTTGCATTAGCTGACTACCTAATTCCGGAAAGCTGGTGTCTTTAGCTTTTATAGTTGCTGAGATCTAGGTGTTCATACGGACAGACAGACAGACGGACAGACGGACAGACGGACAGACGGACAGACGGACGGACGGACATGGCTATACCAACTCAGCTCTTCGTCCTGAGTCAGAATATATATACTTTGTGGGGTCTACCACGCTTCCTTCTGCCTGTTACATACATCTGTCAGTTGCACTAAACTAATAGACTCTTTTACTTTTTTAAAGTACAGAGTCTAATTAATGTAGTTGCAAAAATAAATTTACACATAAATGATTTCTCTTATACTTTTTCTGTTTATCGCCACTAAAGTTGGACAAGCTGCACGTAAATAGGGGCATTTTTGCAAAACGAAAAAAATTTCTCAACTTTGAGAGGCTGTAACTACCATTCAATTATTCAAATTCACTAAAATTTCGGTTTCCCCAGTTTTAAATATATATCTATCAGATGGCATTAATTTTATCCAGCAACTCGTTTAGCGGGAAATCATTTTTGCCCTGCCAAATCTAGCTATTGAGCCACTGTGAGACGATACCAGTCGGACGGAAGGCTATAGTTGGACGTATCCGATAGTAAGAAATCCTGTACTTTGTGTTTCAATAAAACATACGGTGGAATAAATTGTATATTGCATATCTACGTTGTTTCTTATCCGATTGTAACGCAATTTACAGAATCAATACAGAATGCGATAAACTACGTACAAATTACAAGCTTTATCGTTGTGGCTGCTGCTGTTTATTGCGGATATCGGTGGAACGGAGTTTTAAACAAACAAATTCTAAAGAAAATTTAATCTGCTTGCTGCATAGCATAAACTAAATCTTCGTGAGATCTAGGTGTTCATACAGACAGACCTTACTTGAAAATATGTATGTTCTTTGGGTAAGACTTTCCCCGCCTCCTTTCCGTTTCCCAATTGTACTAACTTAATAGACGCTTTTCTACTTTTTCAAAGTACAGATTCTAAAAATATTATTATCATTATTATTATTATGATTTTTCTATTCCTTTTGCATAAGTGCATTTAATTTGATTTTCGCCCTTTTTTTATTTCAGATTTGCTGCTATTAAAAATGTTCCAAAAAAGGATATTCATGCTCTACGGACTGTTAGCTCAATATACTTTCTCTATTTGTTTCTGTATTCCGGTTTGGAATTTACAGTTACATTTTTGATGTACCACAAATTCGGTTACACTTCAATGGACCAGGCCAAAATGTTCTTAACCACTGGACTTGTAATGACCTTGTTGCAAAGTTCTGTTGTGCGTCGATTACCTGAAGCGAGGATAAAGGAATGTGCCGCTTTTAGCTTGTATTTAATTGTGCCAGCATTCATAACCGTTGGATGCGCGGAGAGCAGTCGGGTGCTGTATATTGGCATGATTTTATTTGCAATCTCTACTGCTTTTACGGTCACCTGCATGACCACGTTGGTATCCAGGTACGGCAATGATGACCAGAAGGGATCTGTATTGGGAATATTCCGTTCGTTAGGGGCCTTGGCGCGGGCTTTGGGTCCAGTTGTGGGATCTATAGGTAATCAGCAATGTCACACTTCCGTTTCTTTATATTAATATAAATTATTTGTTTTTTTAGCTTTTTGGTGTGTGGGCTCAAAGGTCACGTATATAATGGGCGGGCTTTTGCTTACCTACCCGGCATTTGCTTTGCAACGTGCTCGTATTTGAAATGTATTTAAAAGAGCTATAAGCACTATGGATCAAAGTTTTATATCAACGCAACAGTATCAACAAGCATTAGTTTTAGCTGCATTATATACTTAACACATTGTTTATTTCTACTTCATGTATTTTATATACAATTTTTTTATAAAGAAAAATTCGTTTTCTAGAACCTATACGTTAAAAAGTATTGGGTCACCAGGTAATTTCGTTTGAAGACAACAGCTGATTTAATTGAGTTTTTTCGCAGCCAACTTCACACTTAACCGCTCTAACGCTATATATTTAAAAACAATATTGTGACATTTTTATACCCTGTGCCCATTTGAAAAATGGGAAAAACAGGGTTAATAACTTTGTCAGAATGTATGTAACAGGCAGAAGGAGGCGTGGCAGACCCCACAAAGTATATATATTCTTGATCAGGAAGACAAGCTGAGTCGATTTAGCCCTGTCTGTTTGTCTGTCTGTCCGTCCGTCCGTCTGTCTGTCTGCCTGTCTGTATGAACGCTGAGATTTCCTAAACTATAAATGATAGAGTAGCCGTTTTGGTTGCTATAGGTAGGTGTATTCAATACGCAGATCAAGTTTATTTTAAATCGTTGATGCCACGCCCCTTTTACGCCCAAAAATCAATAAAACTCACACAAGCTGTGGCACAGGGTATAAGACAGTCGGGCCCGTCCGACTGATCTGCTCCGCCCATTCTGGTTTGAAAAAGCTATTGTTTAGTGCCCTATCTAAGATGGAAAAGTGAGAACAGCATTTCCGGCAAAACGATGAAAATGCAGTTCAAGCAAGGGAAAACTGATGTGATGTGTACGGAGAAGATGTATTAACCAAGGCATCGCGATGGCCAATGTCAAAATTGATTTGCAAAATTTCGTTTCGGCAATTTTCGATCTTGAGGATGCACTACGTACTGGAAAGTCTTTGAACCCGATGTGGAAAAAATAAAGTTGGTGGACGATTCAAATTGTTGAATAACAACTTGCGAGGATGCTAGAATACTAAATATGTGAAACCCGACCATTTACAAGCACACGAAACGTCTAGGAATAATTTTAAAGCTTGTCATATGCTTCATCCCATATTTCATACAAGTTTGATGACTCGCCAAAAACTTTTGCAGCTTGAATAGGATCTTCAACCGCATCCACCATGTTCTCCACACTTGGCACCCTCGGATTATTACATGGAAGAACCTTTACTTGAAATCGGGACTTCAAAACACTAGGACCGGTTTTTTGCTTGTAAGGATCAAAAATTGTATAAGCATTAAATCAATCTCTTGCCCAAAAGATGTCAATAAGTATTAGATCAAAATAGAGAATATTTCATTTCATAAAATATTTTACACAATCAAAAAAAAAAAAAAATTGTCTTTAAATTGTACTAAAGAAACGAAATGACTTAATGAGCGACCCAATATAAGGGTCCAGGTAGTGCAAATGATATGTGTGTAACACCCAAAAGGAGGCGTAGTAGACCTCACAAAGTATGTATATTCTGATTTAGGACGACAAGCTAAGTTGATATAGCCATGTCCGTCGGTCCGTCTCTGTGTCTGTCCGTATGAACACCTAGATCTCAGCAACTCAAAGCGCTAAAGACGCAATTTTTTGGTATGCAGTTTCTCCATTATCGTAAGCACATCGAGTTAGTTCAGATCTTTGACATTTATTTATTTTATTTAATGTCAACTAAATGCAGTCGACAGTGTAAAAAGTTACAAAATTTATATTGTAAAAATTATTTAAAATTAATAAGTAGATTTGGGGATAAAAATAAAATAAAATAAAATGAAATGAAAAAGGCCCAGCATTTGCTGCATGGATTAGGGAAAACCCAAAAAACTGGGAAGATTTAATGGTGGAAATGTGAGATTCCGAATTAAATACTTAATTATAGTCAGTCATCGAAAAGGTTAATGCAGGGCATACAAAAGTTTAAAGCCAATGGAGTAAAATAACAGGTAGGATGCTGCGGTATGGAAAAACTAATTTAGCCCAATAAAGTGGGTGTATCAATTTCTCCACGCAGCAACCTAACCACATATACAACATTCAACATGGTACGGCGATTAGTAAGCGAGGCAAGATTAATTAAGAGAAGTCCGTTTGATGAATCCAAGGACCCGATATGTCAAATTTAAGTTTACGGTCGAGGAGTAAACCTAAATCATTTACTTCCTCAATTCTATTAAGAGTCATCCTGTCGATCATGTAGTTGGGCTGGCCCCTGCAAAATGACATCACCTTACACTTGGAACAGTTCAAGCAGAGCTGATTAATCTTACACAATCTTACACAAGATAAGAAAGCATTCAAATCAGCTTGAAGTAACAAATGTGAGATATCATCGTCATATGTTAGGCACAGCTTAACACCGTACATTAGTGTAGAAGAGTTAGATAGCACTAAAGGAAGATCGTTAATAAATAGGTTAAAAAGCAAGGGTCCAAGATAGTTACCTTGGGGAACACCAGAAGTTACACTCACTGGTTTGGATACAGAAAATTTAAAAAGAACTCTCTGAGTTCTATTGTTTAGATACTCTGAGATCCAGGTTAGTAGGGAAACCGATAAGATTTAGTTTATGAAGCAATAGAGAGTGAAGTCAATATAGATGACATCAGTTGGCATTTTTTTTAAATCCTTCAATCACGAGGGATGTGACCTCAAGTAGGTTAGTGGTAGTAGATCTACGTTTTACAAAACCATGCTGGGAAGGTGAAATAATAGAACTACATAAATGTTGCAATTGAGAAGTAACTATACTTTCAAAAGCCTTGGGAATAGCAGACAACTTGGAAATACCCCTATAATTTTTGACAGCGGACTTAGAGCCCTGTTTATGGAGAGGAATTATGAACGATTCCTTCAAGATTTCAGGGAAAGAAGAAGAATTGACAGACAACGTAAAAAGTTTACATAAAGGCTCAGACAAAGCATCAGTACAGTACTTCAGTACACATGCTGGAATTCCATCAGGCCCCGGTGGGAGAACCGGTTTAATTCGATGTAGAACGTCAACCAGCGAGCTTCTCGTGATGAAGACGATTTTCGCTTTGAACTGCCGCACAGTGGGCGATTTGGCCGCGCTAGCGGCATTCAATTCAATAAATGAAATTTGAACCAGAATGGGCGGAGCAGATCAGTCGGACAGGCCCGACTGTCTTATACCCTGTGCCAAAGCTCGCGCTGCGCGCTCGCAAATACAGTATAAAATATTTTAAATATAAATATATAAAACTGTCATACATAACGTAGCAGCAATTCTTCTTCTTACTGTGTTATGTGCGCCAGTTTTAACGACCGCGCTGCTAGAGGGCGAGCGAGTTGCCGCCTGCAATATTGTTTCGCTAATAACTCCTGTATTTATTAACCGATTTCAATGCGCTTTTCAGGATAGTTAAATATAATGAAAGAGAGTATATATTCCAAATAACAACATTCTATGTTCAATTTTACGCTTGTTATTCGGTTTTTATCGATTAAGGCGTAAAGGGGGCGTGGCATCCAAAATTTGAACAAAGCTTCATCTGCGTATGGCATAGACCTACAAACTACTGAAGACAGAATTTATGTAAATAGCTCAGTGTGTCTTAAATTGGCGAATGTATTTTATTTCATTCATTGTGGGCGGCAGGGGCGTGGCATCCAAGATTTGAAATAAACTTGATCTGCGTATGGTACACACCTTTCAAAAGAGACCAAAACGGCTTCTCTAGCTTCTATAGTTTAGAAAATCTCAGCGTTCATACAGACAGACAGACAGACGGACAGACAGACAGACAGACGGACAGGGCTAAATCGACTCAGCTCGTCTCCCTGATCAAGAATATATATAGTTTGTGGGGTCTGCCACGCCTCCTTCTGCCTGTTACATACATTCGCACAAAGTTATTAACCCTGTTTTTCCCATTTTTCAAATGGGCACAGGGTATAATAAACGTTAATTTTTTATACCATTCGATAACAAAAACATTGGTTGCCATCATAGAGTAACTACTCCAAGAGTGGAATTGTCCACCCCTTTTTATCGATAGCAAAAGTTTTTCAAATAGATTGGGTCGGTCTGCTAAATAACAGAAAAAACAGGGTTAATAACTTTGTGCGAATGTATGTAACAGGCAGAAGGAGGCGTGGCAGACCCCACAAACTATATATATTCTTGATCAGGGAGACGAGCTGCGTCGATTTTAGCCCTGTCCGTCTGTCTGTCTGTCCGTCTGTCCGTCTGTCTGTCTGTCTGTATGAACGCTGAGATTTTCTAAACTATAGAAGCTGGAGAAGCCGTTTGGTCTCTTTTGAAAGGTGTGTACCATACGCAGATCAAGTTTATTTCAAATCTTGGATGTCCACGCCCCTGCCGCCCACAATGAATGAAATAAAATACATTCGCCAATTTAAGACACACTGAGCTATTTACATAAATTCTGTCTTCAGTGAGTTTGTAGGTCTATGCCATACGCAGATGAAGCTTTGTTCAAATTTTGGATGCCACGCCCCCTTTACGCCTTAATCGATAAAAACCGAATAACAAGCGTAAAATTGAACATAGAATGTTGTTATTTGGAATATATACTCTCTTCATTATATTTAACTATCCTGAAAAGCGCATTGAAATCGGTTAATAAATACAGGAGTTATTAGCGAAACAATATTGCAGGCGGCAACTCGCTCGCCCTCTAGCAGCGCGGTCGTTAAAACTGGCGCACATAACACAGTAAGAAGAAGAATTGCTGCTACGTTATGTATGACAGTTTTATATATTTATATTTAAAATATTTTATACTGTATTGCGAGCGCGCAGCGCGAGCTTTGGCACAGGGTATAAGACAGTCGGGCCTGTCCGACTCATCTGCTCCGCCCCATTCTGGTTCAAATTTCATTTATTGAATTCAAATACCGGCTGGCGCGAATCGCCCCACTGTGCGGCTGCAAAGCGAAAATCGGTCTTTGGTGGCGAGGAAAAGCTGCTGGTTGACGTTCTACATCGAATTAAACCGGTTCTCCCACCGGGGCCTGATGGAATTCCAGCATGTGTACCGAAGTACTGTACTGATGCTTTGTACTGAGCCTTTATGTAAACTTTTATTCTGTGTCAATTCTTCTTCTTCCCTGAAATCTTGAAGGAATCGTTCATAATTCCTCTCCATAAACAGGGCTCTCAGTCCGCTGTAAAAATTATAGGGGTATTTCCAAGTTGTCTGCTATTCCCAAGGCTTTTGAAAGTATAGTTACTTCTCAATTGCAACATTTATGCTGGTCTATTCTGGCTGCCAGCATGGTTTTGTAAAACGTAGATCTACTACCACTAACCTACTTAGCCTCGTGATTGAAGGATTTAAAAAAAATGCCAACTGATGTCATCTATATTGACTTCACTCTCTATTGCTTCATAAACTAAATCTTATCGGTTTCCCTACTAACCTGGATCTCAGAGTATCTAAACAATAGAACTCAGAGAGTTCTTTTTAAATTTTCTGTATCCAAACCAGTGAGTGTAACTTCTGGTGTTCCCCAAGGTCTGGAACCTCTGTTTAACCTATTTATTAACGATCTTCCTTAGTGCTATCTAACTCTTATTAGCTAATGTACGGTGTTAAGCTGTGCCTAACATATGACGATGATATCTCACATTTGTTACTTCAAGCTGATTTGAATGCTTTCTTATCTTGTGTAAGATTGTGTAAGATTAATCAGCTCTCTTGAATTGTTCCAAGTGTAAGGTGATGTCATTTTGGGGCCAGCCAAAGTTCTCCATGAACAGATAGTTTTCTTAATTGAGGAAGTAAATGATTTAGGTTTACTCCTGAACCATAAACTTAAATTTGACATATCGGGTCCTTGGATTCATCAAACGGACTTCTCTTAATTAATCTTGCCTCACTTCTAATCACATACCATGTTGAATGTTGTATATGCATCCATATACGTGGAATTGATACACCCACTTTATTGGGCTAAATTAGTTTCCATACCGCAGCATCCTACCTGTTATTTTACTCCATTGGCTTTAAACATTGTATGCCCTGCATTAACCTTTTCGATGACTGACTATAATTAAGTATTTAATTCGAAATATCACATTTCCACCATTAAATCTTCCCCAGTTTTTTGGGTTTTCCCTAATCCATGCAGCAAATGCTGGGCCTTTTTCATTTCATTTTATTTTATTTTATTTTTATCCCAAATCTACTTATTAATTTTAAATAATTTTTACAATATAAATTTTGTAACTTTTTACACTGTCGACTGTGGTTTCATTTGACATTAAATAAAATAAATAAATGTAAAGATACTGAACTAACTCAATGTGCTACAATAATGGAGGGTTTCATACAAAAAATTGCGTCTTTAGCACTTTGAGTTGCTGAGATCTAGGTGTTCATACGGACAGACACAGAGACGGACCAACAGGACATGGCTATATCAACTTAGCTGTAGTCCTGAGATCTAGAAATATACATACTTTGTGAGGTCTACTACGCCTCCTTTTGCGCGCATATCATTTGCACTACCTTGGACCCTTATATTGGTCGCTGATTAAGTCATTTCGTTTCTTTAGTACAATTTAGACAATTTTTTTTTTTTTTGATTGTGTAAAATATTTTATGAAATGAAATACTTATTTTGATCTAATACTTATTGATTTTGGCAGGATTGATTTAATGCTTATACAATTTTTCAATACCTAGAGCAAAAAACCGGTCCTAGTGTTTTGAAGTCCCGATTTCAAGTAAAGGTTCTTCCATGTAATGATCCGAGAAGGGTGCCAATGTGGAGAACATGGTGGATGCGGTTGAAGATCCTCCTTGAGCTTGCAAAAGTTTTTGGCGAGTCATCAAACTTGTATGAAATATGGGATGAAGCATATGACAAGCTTTAAAATTATTCCTAGACGTTTCATGTGCTTGTAAATGGTCGGGTTTCACATACTTTAATTGCTGCACATTACCTTCGCGAGTTTTATTCAACAATTTGAATGCGTCCACCAACTTTATTTTTTCCACATCGGGTTCGACTTTCCAGTACGTAGTGCATCCTCAAGATCGAAAATTGCGAAAACGAAATTTTGCAAATCAATTTTGACATTGGCCATCGCGATACCTTGGTTAATACATCTCTCCGTACACATCACATCAGTTTTCCCTTGCTTGAACTGCATTTTCCGGAAATAGCTGTTCTCGTTCATATTGATGGGCACTAAACAATAGCTTTTTCAAACCAGAATGGGCGGAGCGGTCGTTCAGAACGGCCCCAACTGTGTTTGCCCTTGTGCCACAGCTTGTGTGTGAGTTTTATTGATTTTTCAGTGGGAAAAAGGGGCGTGGCATCAACAATTAAAATAAACTTGATCTAGTATTGAATACATCTATATAGCAACCAAAACGACTACTATCATTTATAGTTTAGGAAATCTCAGCGTTCATACAGACAGGCAGACAACAGACGGACGGACGAGACAGACAGACAAACGGACGGGGCTAAATCGACTCAGCTTGTCTTCCTGATAAATATATATACTTTGTGGCCGTGCCACACCTCCTTCTGCCTGTTACATACATTCTGACAAAGTTATTAACCCTGTTTTTTCCCATTTTTCAAATGGGCACAGGGTATAAAAATGTCACAATATTGTTTTTAAATATTCTAGCGTTAGAGCGGTTAAGTGTGAAGTTGGCTGCGAAAAAACTCAAATTAAATCAGCCCTGTTGTCTTCAAACGAAGAAATTACCTGGTGAATACTTTTTAACGTAGGTTAGGTTCTAGAAAACGAATTTTTCTTATAAAAAAATTGTATATAAAAAATACATGAAGTAGAAATAAACAATGTGTTAAGTATATAATGCAGCTAAAACTGATGCTATACTGTTGCATTAGATATAAAACTTTTGATCCATAGTGCTTATAGCTCTTTTAAATACATTTCAAATACGAGCACGTTGCAAAGCAAAATGCCCGGATAAGTATAACAAAAGCCCGCCCATTATATACGTGACCTTTAAGCCCGCGCGCCCCAAAAAGCTAAAAAAACAAATAATTTATATTAATATAAAGAAACGGAAGTGTGACATTGCTGATTACCTATAGATCCCACAACTCAAACCAAAGCTCACACCAAGGCCCCTAACAAACAGAATGTGCAAATACAGATCCCCTTCTGGTCATGGTTCGTACCTGGATACCAACGTGGTAATGCAGGTGGTTCAAGGCGATTGAATTACAAATAAAGAATGCGGTTGGTGTTTCCGGCGCCCGATGCTCTCGCGCATCCAACGGTTATGAATGCTGGCACATTCAAATACAAGCTAAAACGACGCATTCCTTTATCCTAAGAGCTTTCAGGTAATCGACGCACAACAGAACTTTGCAACAAGGTCATTACAAGTCCAGTGCATAAGAACATTTTTGCGCCCTGGTCGTTGAAGTGTAACCGAATTTGTGGTACATCAAAAATGTAACTGTAAATTCAAACCGGAATACAGAAACAAATAGAGAAAGTGTAGTTGAGCTAACAGTCCGTACAACATAAAATATGTTTTGGAACATTTTAATCCGCGCACAAATACTGAAATAAAAAAAAGGGCGAAAATCAAATTAAATGCACTTATGCAAAAGGAATAGAAAAATCATAATAATAATAATGATAATAATATTTTTAGAATCTGTCTTTGAAAAATTAAGAAAAGCATCTGCTGAGTTAGGTGCAATTGGGAAACGGAAGGGAGGCAGACCTGTTACCAAAGAACATACATATTTTCAAGTCGCTGTCTGTATGAACACCTAGATCTCACGAAGATTTAGTTTATGCTATGCAGCAAGCAGATTAAATTTTACTTTGAATTTGAATTTGCCGCCGATATCCGCAATAAACAGCAGCAGCCACAACGATAAAGCTTGTAATTTGTACGTAGTTTATCACATTCTGTTATTGATACTGTAAATTGGTTGCAATCGGATAGAAACAACGTAGATATGCAATATACAATTTATTCCCGGCTATGTTTTATTGAAACACAAAGTACAGGATTTCTTACTATCGGATACGTCCAACTATAGCCTTCCGTCGACTGAGCTATCGTCTCACAGTGGCTCAATAGCTAGATTTGGCAGGGCAAAAATGATTTCCCGCTAAACCAGTTGCTGGATAAAATTAATGCCATCTGATAGATATATATTTAAACTTTGGGGGAAACCGAAATTTTAGTGAATTTGAATAATTGAATGGTAGTTACAGCCTCTCAAAGTTGAGAAATTTTTTTGGTTTTTTTTTGCAAAAATGCCCCTTATTTTGCAGCTTGTCCAACTTTTAGTGGCGATAGAAAACAAAAAGTATAAGAGAAATCATTTATGTGTAAATTTATTTTT
>JAWNNJ010000811.1:0-24248 GCA_035045125.1 Hypselothyrea guttata | reverse complement strand
AATTGTAACACAAAATAATTAATATTCAATAAGCTATATTTTTTAAAATAATGCACAAATTCAACAGCTGCAAAATATATTAAATAAAATAATATATTTAAAAATGAACAAATTACTATTGAGAGTGACACTGTGCAGACCAGCTCTTTGCAACTTGTCGTCGGCTCTCTCAGCTGTGCACAAGTGTTGCCAGAAACAGACAAATATAAATTGCAAATTATAAAAAAAACATTCAAATTATTATGGACATAAAAAAATAATACAAAGAACAAATACAAATCAATAAGAATACAACATTTAAAATAAAAAAAATATATTCAATATTTTAAGTATAAACACAAATATCTGCGGCTAGGCCGGCTAACGAACAACTTAAAGTTCGATGCCACATCAAACGTGCTTGTAGAACCAGCAATTTACAGTCATAAGAACTAATTAATATTTAATTTAATAAAACTTTATGTATATTTGAATAACTGAATTGTTGCACAAGTTTCAACTCTTGTAATATACAACAAAATTAAATTAAAAGAGAAACAATTTAAATTTAAAAGGCAACAAAATATTGAATATCAAGCTCTTTGCAACTTGTATGCTCTCATATCACAGCTCTGTTGATCGAACAAGTATGAAGTTCGAATGTAATATTAAACTTGTTTGTCCAACCAACAATTTATAGTTCAATATCAAACACCCTTGCATCATAAAAAACTAGTAAATATTTAATTAAAAACGAAGTATTAGCTATATATGTATATTCAAACGATTTAGTGATTTCATAAATTTAAGCATTCACATTCAAAGCCAACAAAATATTTAGCTGATTTACAAGTTTTTTGCAACTTGTCTGCCTCTCATCTTACAACAATATAAATAAATAGACTATCTCAATATTTACGGGACAATAATTAATAAATTAAATATAAAAAAGAATTAAAATTATAATTTAAAATATTTAAAATACACAAACAAATGTAATTGATTGTAATTAAATTAGATCAAATGTAATTTAAGTTAATGTTTATGTCACTTGTACTTGTGGCATTAGGAAATTTTTCAGTAGTAAATAATAGAATATAAATAAAAATATAATTAAAATCTCTTGTTGAAACAAAAATAAAGTACTCAAGCTAAATCAAACTATTTATATTGAGCCCTAACCGCGTAAAAATCGTAAGCGACAAGAGCACATTTTACAGGAGAATATTTTTTTCGCGAGAGTGCTTACGATATATTTGACAGGCTAATATCTCAGTAATTACGTAGAATTAGATTATTAAATTTTTTGTGAAGATGAGTTGGTTAATTATGTACATAATTGCATAAAACATCGAAATATTGGGGCTTACGATTTTATCGCGGGAAAGACTGGATATAGTTTGTTGAGCCTGCAATCGCAAGCGTAAACTATCGATAGGCGATGGCGCAGTTTTGGTGTTTTTTGCTTTTTAGTATATTTGTGGCACTTTTAGCGCTTGTCGGCGCCTCGCAACGCAGTGGCAACGCCAGGCGGCTGGCCAGTTTCAACCACTTTTGAAAAAAGTAGGCGTCGGTTCAATTGTGAGGCGTCTTTCATTGAGCACAGTTTGCTTTGCGGTGAATACGGAGAAGCCGAAACGAATTAAACCCGACTCTTGATAATTCCTTAAAAGGTAATAAACTACAAGTATATAGCACATAGCACATAGCTCTGCGTGTGCGCGTCTCAATTTGCTGCATTTAGTTAAAGTCTATATATGTATACTATATGTATATTTATGATATAAATATTTATATATTTATTTGATTTCGTTGGCAGCAAGCAATTAAAATCAAAATGTGTGACGAGGAGGTTGCTGCTCTGGTCGTGGACAACGGTTCCGGCATGTGCAAGGCCGGCTTTGCCGGTGACGACGCCCCCCGCGCCGTCTTCCCATCGATTGTGGGCCGCCCCAGGCATCAGGGCGTGATGGTGGGCATGGGCCAGAAGGACTCGTATGTGGGCGATGAGGCGCAGTCGAAGCGCGGCATCCTGACGCTCAAGTATCCCATTGAGCACGGCATCGTGACCAACTGGGACGACATGGAGAAGATCTGGCATCACACCTTCTACAATGAGCTGCGTGTGGCGCCCGAGGAGCATCCGGTGCTCCTGACCGAGGCGCCACTGAATCCCAAGGCGAATCGCGAGAAGATGACGCAGATCATGTTCGAGACGTTCAACACGCCTGCCATGTACGTGGCCATACAGGCGGTGCTCTCCCTCTACGCCTCCGGCCGCACCACCGGCATCGTGCTAGATTCCGGCGATGGCGTCACCCACACCGTGCCCATCTACGAGGGCTACGCCCTTCCGCACGCCATCCTGCGTTTGGACCTCGCCGGTCGCGATTTGACCGATTATCTGATGAAGATCCTCACGGAACGTGGCTACTCCTTCACCACCACCGCCGAGCGTGAGATTGTGCGTGACATCAAGGAGAAACTGTGCTATGTCGCCTTGGACTTTGAGCAGGAGATGGCCACCGCTGCCTCCAGCTCCTCGCTGGAGAAGTCCTACGAGCTGCCCGACGGTCAGGTCATCACCATTGGCAACGAGCGCTTCCGCTGCCCCGAATCCCTCTTCCAGCCCTCGTTCCTGGGCATGGAGGCGTGCGGCATCCACGAGACGACCTTCAACTCGATCATGAAGTGCGATGTGGACATCCGCAAGGATCTCTATGCCAACACGGTGCTGTCCGGCGGCACCACCATGTATCCGGGCATCGCCGATCGCATGCAGAAGGAGATCACCGCCCTGGCCCCGTCCACCATGAAGATCAAGATCGTGGCACCGCCAGAGCGCAAGTACTCCGTATGGATCGGTGGCTCCATTCTGGCCTCGCTCTCCACCTTCCAGCAGATGTGGATCTCCAAGCAGGAGTACGACGAGTCCGGCCCCTCCATTGTGCACCGCAAATGCTTCTAAGCCACCAACAAACAACTTCAAACATCTCCAAACATCTCCAAACAACTCCAAACAATCAACATCAATAGCAATACCTTGCGTGGGGCGTGGTTCTGTAACTGCTACGCCCACTGCCACAGCAACAACTGTCCTTGATATATATATACTATATATATTCGTAGCGCAAACAATAAAATAACGATGGGCCGAGGCGTTGGCACGCACAGAACAAAAACATTCCAAGCAGCACAAGGATGAACTAACTTTTTTTTGATACACTTTGATAGCAGAGAAGGCAAACACGCACACACGCACACAATACACGCATACAAGCATACAACACATCATACCATACTTATAAGGTATTAGCCCATTTTGTGTTCTATTCGAAATTCACGAGTTCATGCGCACATTGGCCATTATTATCTCATCATTTATAATATACTATATTCGCTAAGCATTCGGCATTAAACATCTTATACTATATCAAGCAAACATTCCTACTTACGATATATATATATATATATCTTTATCTATACATTATTATACTCTACATATGACACATACAAGCAAAATCAAAACTAAAATGTATTGTAACCGCTTATGATCAAAATTGAGAGCCAATAAAAAGCGATGAAGAACTGAAGTTGCCTATGTTGTGTTTTAATTCTAGATAATATAGTATAATAAAATATGGAATAAGACGCTTTGTCAGCTGTTCTTAAGTTGGAATTTCTGTGATTAACAATTCCAATTTTTGACTCATGCCTATTGCAGTTGTTGGCGCCTCGCTTATCAGCGAAACTCGCCCCTTACCTCGCTCCTCCCCTCCCCACACCAAAAACAGCTGTGCTGCAGCCGATTTCCTTATAAGGTAACGTTTTTATAGGCAATATCATCGTGTGCCTCATGTAGTCTATGCCCGAATTCGAATTAATCAACAAAACTGCGAATAGAAAGAAATAGCATAAACAAAGCATTCGATCGTTCGTTCGTTCTGCTTCAGCTGATTCATCCAACAAATGTTTGGAGTCAGCGATACGAAATGGGAATCCAAAACCGAAATCGTCATCAGTTGGCATTGTTTAGAGTGGCACTTGCTCGCTGCCATTTAGGGTGGCACACCCAATGTCATGGGGAAGAGAGCGTGCGCCGAACGACGACAATTTTAGGCAGGGCTTTCGCATGTTTGTTTTGTTGATTTCGTTCATTTCACAAAACTCGCATTGACCAAATTCAATCAACGGTTCTTTTTTGTTTTGACCACTTTCGGCGCTACACGCCCATATATGGTCTTAGCAGTGCAGTCTATATAAGTATGTGTGCTTTGTTTTGATTGTACACAGCTCTGTAAGCCCAAAAAATGCTATCAAATAACTGAACCGCATGGTCTGAGTTGCGAAATGTATGGTCTAACATCTGGTATATTTGATTTGGGTTCCGGTTCTTATATATAAAATTTAGCCTATCTTAAGCACAAACATTTTTCAAATAACAACAGTTAATTTCTCAATAGTTAACTGTTTTTATTTAGAAGAAATAGATAGAATTTAGATGCCTTAAAGTTCTTTATAGTTGTTATTAAAAGTAGAACGAAATAAATTACTTTAGGTTTTTGATAGCTCTTAAAGTAATCTGAATTCTTCCAAACAAAAGTTCCGGTTCTGCCCCTGAATCGCCTGAGAAGAATTTTTATTATAATAAAGTATAAGTTTTAAACACTGTTTTTACCCATTTAAAAGGTACAGGGCATAAATAATAGTTATAGTTCTGGATAGTTTCTAAAGCAATCGAGAGTTTTTTCATAGAATTGTAATCAAAATCAAAACATTTAACATTTTTTAACGCATGGTTTTAGGTACAGTTTTGTTGATAATTCGCTAAAGATATTATTTTATTGGATGAAAAAATGCAGCTTAATCTTAGCATAAATTTCGGAAATAAAACAAAGTTAATTATTCTGGTTATACTCTTTTTTATGGGTGCGGCGTAGTATTTTGGAAATATAACTTTATTCTGGATAATTGTCAAAGAAAACCCAAAATTTCTGCCATTCAAAAATAGGATAAAAATGTAATAAATTATAAAAATATTTATTTATTTATTAAGATTGTAAAACAGAATAATTTCCAACATTCCAAATATAGCAGGAGCAACAGAGAAAATTAAAGAAATAATATTAAATTTAACGAATGCAGGATTTATTTAAGGCGATAACTTACATTTTTTATGCCCATAAATGGTGTGAAAGCTCACGAAAGCCTTTTGATAATGATTAATAATCTCGAAATAAACATGGAACTAATTGAACCAAACCACAAAGTTTGATTTAAAATGCGTGTACGCTTCCAGCATTATTTTCAGCCTTGATTAAAAACATGTTTGGTTTATAGAAATTATTTATATTTTATTGCAAATCGTTATACATGAATTTCTGAGTTAAAAACATAATAAAATACTGGCATGAATAATTGCATATTCCATACATGCCGATGACAAATGCAGTTTTTGTGTTTCGAAATAATTTTGATGACTTTTGTTTTGATTAGTTTTGCATTATAATAAATAGATTGTGCAGTTGTTATGGCATAAAGCATTAGCAAGTGATAAAGTTTTGGGAGAACTCGTCGTCTGCTAAGTATTAGCACTTAAAATCAGCCTTGAATTGATTTCTAGGATGTACGTAGACTTGGGTATTTAAATTAGTTTCGATTTAAGCTAAGGATATTGCACAGTTTAGTTAAAAGTAATGACAAACTGAAAACTCAACTGAAATACTCACCAAAAAATAAAGCACAAATCATAACCGAAGGGAAATAAAAACTTTAGCCATAAAATCTGCCAGTTGTGGGGATTTTTTTGAGTTTTGTTTTTTATAAATTACGATAATAAAGTTTATTTTGTTCTAAATGTACATGGGTTCGTGTGTGTGGGTATATGCTTTAAATATATATTTATGTATATAATTTAATGGTTAAAAATTACAATTAAAACGTATAACATTAATAATATGGAGTTTACTTTTATTGCATTGCATTATTATCAATATAATTTGCTTGCGTTCTAATGCTGTGTGATAACGTTCAGACGATACAGATTACAGATTACAGATTAAGATACAGATACAATTAATGATAAATATAAAGCATATCAAGATGTCGTTGATTATGTTGTGGGTGAGTGTGTATAAGGTAAGACACATGTTTTAACTAAAGTTGATAAATATGTTATGCATGGATTTAAATATTTGAACTTAAAGAAATGTATATGCATTAGATATACTATGTTTATGTATATACTTGAAGATCCTATATAGACTGTGACTTTATGCGTTTGTATATAGTATATAATGTATATTTATATATGAAATTTAAATCTGATATATATATAATTGTATGCTACTCATGTATGTATATACTTGTATATATATCCGACACACATAAATATAAATCATATGCCACAGAAATCGCGCTACAATGCAAAGTACCAAACACATTTTCGTAATCAAGAATACAAATTAGAATAATCTGAATTATTAGACATACTCGCACGATCTCTATTCGTTTCGTTATGTTTCGTTATGTGTTGTTTTGTTTTTTAATTGCTTAAATGCTAACTTTCTTTGCCTGCTTAGACGCTAGTAACATTTAATTCCTACGATCTGATGCCTAAACCTAATACGCTCCAGCCATACGTCCACATGCAGTACGGCATGGCTGCGGTTATTATCTTTTTGTTTTCCTATCCAATGCATTAGAAAAATCTGTGCAAAACTCAAGTATAAGTATAAGTATAAGTATAAGAATAAGTAACTAAATAAGAATTGTCCGTCTTGGGATGTTGCGTGGCGGCTGGCAATCTTCCTGTTGCTTCTCTCTATCTTCATGTCTCGGTTTTGATATAAATGCTTTGCTCCGCATGACCAGGATGCCCAGGATGGCCGGGATGACCGGGATGAGCAGGATGAGCTGCAGCCGTGCCAGGTGCCACCTTGTTGTTGCTGCTGCTGCTGCTGCGCTTGGCTGCGGACGCCTTTAGCATTTATCAGTAGGCCTGCGCCTCCTTGTAGTCGCTCTGGTCGGATGTGTAGAAGTCCTCCAGTTTCCACTGCAGCGTCTCGAAAGTGGGTCTGCGCATCGGATCCTTGTGCCAACACTCCAGCATTATCTCGTACAGCCGCTGCTCACAATTCGGCGGCATCGGCATGCGGTAGCCGTGCTCCACTTGGGTTAATACTTCGGCGTTGGTCATGCCTGCGAACGTAACAGAATCGAAATATATAAATACATAATATAATACAAATAATATATGGACAATTCCATAAGGTCAAATGCAACCTCCGTATGCATTCAAAGTAAAAAAAAAATGCCAAAGCGTTATAAAATTTGAATTGAAAGCATATTTTAAATGTTATGTTTACAACCGTGAAAAAAATCACTTGGACTGAAATACCCAGAGTTCGACCTACGAGAGCTTTAGAATCTAAGTTTAATCTAAATGTTATTGTGACTAATGCTCTAAATTATAAGTCTTTTGTACTTGTGGCAATAGGAAGTTATCTTAAATAAATAAATCAAATTAGAGTTGGACTAACGAGAGCAAGGCAACAAGAGTTAAACCAGCGAGTGTTCGACCCGCGTAAGTTTAGTCTGCGAGAGTTCGGACAAGCGCGGTTTCGAATAACCAGAGGTAAGCAGCGAGAGATGGACCAGCGAGTGTACGGCCAACGAGAGATTGGCCTGCGAGAGTTCAGTCAGTCAGAGTTTGGCTAACTCTCGCTTATCAAGCGCGAGTTCGGCCAACGAGAGGTCGGCAGCGAGTGTACGGCCAACGAGAGATTGGCCTGCGAGAATTTGGTCAGTTAGAGTTCGGCCAACTTTCGTTTATCAAGCGAGTGTTCAGCCAACGAGAGTTCGGCAAGCGCGAGTTCGGCCAACGAGATGTCGGCAGCGAGAGCTAGGTAGCAAGAGTTCGGCCAGCCAGAGTTCGGCATCGATTTTTAATATTTTGCATGCGCTAGACCGTTTTTGAAAATGCCCATATAAACTTCTTACCTGGATAGGGTATGCGTCCGTAGGTGACCAATTCGGTGAGTAAAATGCCAAAGCTCCACACGTCCGATTTAATCGAGAATTTGCTATAATTGGCCGCCTCCGGTGCAGTCCATTTGATGGGGAAACGTGCGCCGACACGTGCCTCATATTCATCCTCCTTGATTAATCTGTTCGGAAGGAAGATCGAGATTCGATTATGGAGATGGACAAATGGGAATTACGAGTAGTTTTAGTTGCCTACCGTGCCAAGCCGAAATCGGCAATCTTTACTATGTTGCCGTCGCCAACGAGCACATTGCGTGCAGCCAGATCTCGATGGATGTAGTTCTGTGACTCCAAATAGGCCATGCCAGCGGCTATTTGTGCAGCCATATCGATGAGGATCTGCATTTTGATACTACGACCTTTGCCTGCAATTGCTAAAACACATGAAATCCAAATGAATTAAACAACGGCATGATTTGAAGCAAGACGAAGCTAATTTGAATCTAATATACTTTGTGTTAATGCAAGCGTTTCAGTTAGTTACAGACTATCCAAAGTATCCCACATACCTTGTAGATACTCCAGCAGCGAGCCGTGCTTCATCAGCTCCGTGATAATGTAGATGGGCTCCTCCACGGTGCAGACGGCATACAGCTGTATGAGCTTGGTGTGGCGCAGCTTCTTCATGATTTGTGCCTCGGCCAAAAAGTCCTTGGGATCCATTGTGCCTGCGCAGCGAGATTAGAATATTATTAATCTTAGTTTTATATATTTCGACGGTCGAAATTCGACTCTATACTTTAAAAAACTACAAAGGGATCTTTTAAATTAGTGCGAAATGTGTGTAACACCTGGAGCTTGGTCTGGTAGAGACCACAAGGTATATATATTCTTGATCAGAACGACGAGCTGAGTTGATATAACCAAGTACGTGTGCCTGTCTTATATCTAGTAAACTATAAGAGCTAGAGACTCTATTTTTGGTGCGTATGTTCTTCTATGTTGTACGTTGATCAATTTTGTTTCGGAATTTTAATATCTCCTTAACTTCCCTAGCTAACCAAAAAAAAAAAAATATCACAGCAGCCACAATTTCAAAACTACAAACTTGTAATTTGGTAACTACGTAGCATATGGCATTTTCATCGATCGAAAACAGCGAAGATATGCAACGAACAATTTGCCTCTATGACTACTGAGCACAGTACTATTTGTTACGTCCGATTATAGCATTTCGTCCGACTGATTACAATTAAAATCTCAACTTGTCAAATTATATTATGGTTTTTCTTGTTATTTACAATGCTATAAACTTACCAGACTTGAGCGTTTTGATGGCCACGGGCGTTGTGTTGTTCCATAGGCCCTCCCAGACATCGCCAAACTGTCCGGAGCCCAGTTTGCGTTGGAATTTCAACGAGGTTCTGTCGATTTCCCATTGATCGCGTGTTCGATGCGACAGGCCCTCGGTGACAGGTTTCTCAATCTGCGGCAAACGGAAATGGCAAACGAATTAGCAAATATTGTAGCAGCATTTTAGGCTGTCGTTTCTAATTGTTCTTTATGATTGTGCCAATTTGTTGAATGGATTACAATAGAGGCGCACGCGTGTTTGTGTGTGTGTATGGCATACATTTGGGCATTATATACAAAGAATTTTAATTAGCGCAGCTAATTTCAGTTTGCTGTAATTGGAGCTGGTTAATTGGCCTCAAGTCAAAGTCAAAGTGCAACTAACTAAGCAGTTCAGCCAATGCTAAATTCGGTTAATTATCACAAGATTGCGGCTGAATCATGGCAGATTTGAAAGTGCATTTGCTGAAATGCTCAAGAAACGAATCCAAATACAAATCTTGTGCAAATGGCATGCCCTACGCAGTCTTTTGTTTTTTTTTTTGGTTGTGCATAAATTAGACACGCGATTTTGGCATTTGTATTTGAAGTAATTGTTTTGGTTAAACTGTGCAACAAATATTTGAATTTAAAATATTCCGTAAATCATGTTATTGTAGATACGAATTTTAAGCTTCAATAAAACCGTATAACTGCAGCTGGTTTCAAACTTTTTGAATATTCTACTGTTTAAATGATTGCATTAATATCGAATTTCAACACAAGATATAGCAACTTTATGGTTTTTCACTGTAGCGATAATATTTTGCATTAAATGAAAGGTTTTAGGGCAATTATCGATTAAAATAGTGACAATAAACCTATATTGTTTCTTATTTTAGCATGAATTTTGTATAATTTAAGAAAAATTAATTTTTAAAGCGAATGAAAAAGGGAAAAAATCATATTTAGTGTTAGGAGAGCTCCATACATTCGTATTTATAGTGCACTCAGTCTCTCTCCCTCTCAAAAAATGAAGATCAGATCGAAATAGGTTACAGTAGAGGGCGCCACAATAGCAGGAAAAAATCCTATTATTTAAAACTCTTTTAACAATTTCTATTTGCACTTTGCACTTTGACTTGTTTAATAAAATGAAATGAATGGATTTACTTTTGGATTTAAATGTGTTTTCTTTTTGAAATGGGCACACATACAGACAAATACAAACACAAAGACAAACACACACACAGTCACAGACACAGACACACAGCAATGTGTTGGTGTGGTTGAAGTTTTAAGGTTTTGGTACAAAATCCTACCTCAAAAATACCCGAAAATGAATTTGTCTTTAATTGTTAGTATTTTTTGAGTATTATTTATATACACAATTTCATTTCATTTAGTATCGTTAATCAAAAAAGACACAAAAAAGTATACAAGAATAATATATAGAACAAGAATTTAAAAATTTGTATTCAAAGTTGAGAGTATTGATAAATGAAATATAACATAAATCATAACAATGTTCATGTTAATGCCATGTTAATGTGGATGTTAGCGACAATGTTAAATGCATACACGAGTAAACCATAAGTTAATCCAATGAGTTTAGTATATATTTTAGTAATTGACTATATCTCCAGCTTACCTGTACACAGGGTTTGCATAGATTCACGCACAGACCATCCGAATCCTTGGAATAGTGCTCGACCAGCTCTTGCAGGGTTCTGTTAAAGTACAGAGGTTAATATGGTGCTAACAGTGCGCTGTTAATAAACATTTACCTGAATGTTGTGCGCCTGGCAATGAAGAAGCCGCCCTCATCCAATTGCCGTATGCGGTAATGCTTAACCGTATCGCCATCACGCACTGCAAATATATAAATATATATAGTATCGATATGGATATAGAATATGCTAATTGACATGCCCGACTTTGGACACCCGCCTCACCTGATAGCGAATAGTCATTGTGACGGCTCTCGGAGTCGCGTATTAAAAATGCCCCATGCTCGTTCTCTGGCAGTAATAGTTTTTTCTCAGCCTCAATGCGTTTGATTTTGCGGAAGTACCAGCTGTAACGAACAGATCACGAAACAATAACAATATGAAAAGGAAATGCAACAGATAAGTATACGTATATAGTACATCTGATATGTAAAAACTGCCATTAAATGCTAGGTTTTATTAAGGAAACTGCAGGCAAGGCTGTTGAAGAGGAGACGCCGCCTCCTCCCCCTTTGCCACGCCCATACAGACTTCGTTTATGCCTTGTTCAATTGAGTCATTTAGTCGGCTAATTTCATGAAATGCTCATAAATCAGCGCGTTCAGAACGTGTTCATGTTTTAATTGTTGAGAGCGAGAGTTGCTTAATTCGACAATGAACTTGGTAATTATTCATTCGAATTCCACTTTAAATTATACAAATTAATGTGGGATTTTTTAATATTTAATATACATATTCTTTCTTTAATATCAAATCAAACTGCTAAACAATTCGCAGCTGCAAATAAATTATGCTTTTTATTTTCCAACAACTTTGTTATAGAGCGCATTTTGCATAATTGAATTAAATTGCGCATACGACGCGTCTGCCCTGTTATTGCTATCGCTCAATCAACATTTTTTATGTTTTTATTTTGTTTGTTTATGCGTTTTATGAGCGTTTGCAAATTCCATTACAATCACGCTTCCGAATCGATAAATTGCGGAAATTGTTTTGCAGTATTTCAACATTTAATGGAATTTTCAGTTATTTATTTCGCTTATTTGCTGCTTTGGGCTGTTCTGATTCTTCAGCTATTTCATAATTTTCATGCCGATAAATTAGTCTAAGCAGCCTAACAAATTGTTTTAGCTGTCATTGTTGTCAGCGCAATCGGTTAACAATTGTGGCATTAACATTGACCTTAATACACAAAACCTAACTGCGATGATTTGATAGTTTTCTCTACTGTTGCTACAATTAAACGGTGTGAATGAGCTTTCTTATATAACAGATGGCGAGTTCCCATTCACGTTTCGATGCCAGATGACAAAAGCGTGGCCAAATATGCCATAAACATGCATAAAAGTGTACTGCATTAAATGCAGATACACACCAGAAACACAGATACTCTATAAGCATGTATCACTCCACACAAGTTGTATGTGGGTTACGCTTTGAACAGCCAACGAAGCCATTTGCACAGCTTTTGTTCAAACATTCAATGCAAATTTTTCTTTTCGCTTTTTTGTTTTCATTTTCACGAGTTTTCCTGCGATGCGATGGCGTCAATGCGATAAAGGAAACTCATCAGCAGTTAGCAAAAAAAAAATAAAAAATAAAAGAAGAAAACTGCCACAACAGCCGCAACAAACAACATGAAAGAGGCATAGGCAAAACTTTTCATTTCAATGCATGTGACAGAGATGCGCAGTTTATGCGTCCAACTGCATGAATTGCCGAATACGTGAATTTAAAAGGCGACAAAGACAAATACATAAAATTAAAATATGTTCTCATGCGCAGCGTTGCCAAATTAGCGAGTTTTAGAATTATATTCATGCATATCATAAATCTATTTGACATATAAGCATCAGTGTTGAAATTTTATATTGGTTTGATTTTTTTACTATTAATTTTTATGCATTTAAATTGTTTATGTTTGTTTGAAGATATTTTGAAAATATTTTTATGTTTATTATGAATATTATTACTGACAGCTAGTTAAAACTTGAAACTAAATAACTAATTTAGATTTAAAGCTTCTTTATTTAAACTTTCGACAGCAATTCATAAACTAAATTCATGCATTGCACCTCGCATAAACGTAGCAAGAGACACACACATACACAAAGAAAGAGAGAAAGACAGAGAGAGAGGCTGAGTCAGCGGGCGTGTTGAAGACCTTAAATATGACCGAAGCTAGCAGCAAAAAAGTGAAAACAAGGACATGCCTCTAAAGAGAGATAAAAAATATGAATAGGGATGGAAACAGAGAAAGGGAGAGGAGAGAGATATATACATACAGCAAGAGCTAGGAAAACCTAAAAGTGGCCAGAGAAGTAACAGAGTAGACTGGCCACATTAGACCCTTGTGCATGCACAGGAATATTCTGAAATACCTGGCAAATACGCAAACCAAAACCGAGACTGATAATACCCTAACCCCCGTCCACTCGGCATTTGCATAAAAAGAGATAACACAACTCTGTGCCAGGTGAGTGGAGAAACACCCAGTGAGCTCGCTACAAGTAGGGTATGCTGTGCCAACGAATAAGCTATAAAACACTTTAGTCCTAAAAAAAACATATACCCCAAAAAGCGCCTTGGCTACGGGGCATAGTAGACTCTCCTGTTGGCATTTGCGAATGGCATTTTGGTCAGGTTCTATTGAATTTCACTTTGGTTTAGCATGCAAACAGACAGAACAGGAACAGATTGCGAATGCGAATGAATGGAGTGTTGGAGTCTGTGCACTTGCTTCCCCTCTCTTCTTTCCTCTCCTCTCCTCTCTCTCTTTGGGTTTTCTATCTTTATAGCTGTGATGATACCTGGCATGGCCTGGCCAGGTCTGCAGCTGAGGCCCAAAGCCATTTAGTTAGCTGGAATTTCAACGGACTAACAAAGCTGAAAATAATCTGATTGCGCAAAAGCCATTTAAAGCTATTATTAAAAGAACTTGTGGCTCTGACTCCTCTGCACTGAGCACTGGGGGCTCTTAACTTGGCCTGGCACTTTTAATTGGCTGTCTGCCTGTTTCAATGGGAGGGTACGAGTATGTGGAGTTGAGTTTGTGTTTCTGTTTTCGCTGTTAATTTTCAGCTTTTTCTTTGGTTGTCATCAACAAACGGTTGTCTCGGCAACCACCATCAACGACCATCATCAGCATACGTAGAGCGTCAGTTGCAACTTGCAACATAGTTGTTGCTGCCACAACTGCAATTTGCCCGTCAACAACAGCAGCAGCAACAACATTTGGGAGGAGGCTGCAGGATGTTGGCATTAGTCTGCTTATGAATGAGCCGCAATTTGATTGATTGATTGACTGATTGATGCGAGCATCGCATGAACTACGACTGCACGTGTCTATTATGCCAATAAGCATTTATTAGACGCCATTAAATCACAACGTGCCACTGCAACAAACAGTCACAAGCCCCTGCCTGTCTATGCATCACATTCAGCCTATTTATAGACACAACGATTGCCGGCCATTTATGCCATGTTTGTGCATGACTTTCATAAATATGCAAGCCTTTAATTATAGAGAAAGAGTGAGAGAGCAGGGCATAAGCTTCTTGCAACATCTAACCTAATAGCTCGAATAGAGCTGCAACAAAATTATATGCTGTTCTATATAGCTGCGAGAATACATAGCAAATGAAATGTTTGAAAATATATAAATAAAAATAAATAAACAAAAATATATTATAAATAATATTTAAATCAACAGAAAGTATAATAAATAATCAGAAAATATTCTAAATAATAATATAATACAAATAATATATAAACAAAATATAAATAATAGTTGAAATGCTGCATGCCACAAAATACGCATTCAAATGCCTGGCCAGGCATTGAGGCAAGCTGCCTCAAACGGTGGCTCTGCTGCTATTTTTAACCAACGTAAATGCAACGTAATGTCTAAAAATATACACAAGCTGCTGCTGCTGCCACAACTGGCCATAGTTACTGCGTCTAGGGGCTAGCTTTGGTTTGGCTTTTTGGCCATGGTTAGTGGCACAACAACAAGTGCAACAAAGACCATCGATGTGACAACGACCATCGATATGCTCGCCAACATGTTTGGCTTGTTTTTGGCTATTAACTTAATTGCGGCGCCTGCACATGAAGTCGAGTTAAATTTAGATTAGATACTAAACAGCCTACATGTCCGTATATGTTGTGCACTGTAAAAAAAAACATATACACTTCTTTGATAGTAGAGAATATGGCCATAATATATGTGTTCAAATACCAAAAACCGAGAGCAGGAGACCCTGTACTTTGTGTTTCAATATTCTCTTTCCCTACTTCTGTTCCATCGAACAAATTCTCTATGGCATATCTTTACTATTTCTTATCCGTTATTAATTAAATTTAAAGTATCCGAGAGAAAATCTTTAATCTTTAAACTAAGCGGTATTTTTTGCTGTGTATGCTTGTGCTATATTTAAGTCTAGCCAAGTGTCTTCAATTTGTTGGCTTACGGCACTTGACGTGCCCACTTGATTGAGTTTGGCTCAAACCGATTCGTGCGCTTGATTGACATGTTGATGCTCTGCCCTGTTTCCCCTCTTCCCCTCTTCACTTTTCCCCCTCTCTATCCATCGCTTTGTGTTCTGAACGCGCCCAATTCTATGCAGTTCTCGTTAATTGTGCCAGACCAAAGTCGGGCTAACTGTGGCAACAAATGGCAACGGTTTGGAGCTGCCGCTGTCAATTGTTTTGCGGCTGCCCCAAATGCGCCAATTGGCAAACGGGCTTTATTTTATATAGTGTGGATTGAAGCAGGTCATGTTGCTGTGATTGTTATTTAAGCCTAACGTCTGCCATAGAACAAGTTTGCTGCCAACGTCACACATGATTCAGAGCTTGTGAAATTCGAATTTGCTTGTTATTAATACCATTTTGTTAATTTCGTTATTTCACAACTGCTAATAGCTGAGGTCGACTGCATTATAAAGGCATATTTTCCATTTTAGTTTTCCTGCTTTGTTTTTCCAATTGGCAGCGCATGATGTTATTTATTTTATTATTTTTACTTTTATTTTTATTTATTTTTTGCATATTAATTGGAGTATTTCCAGGCAGGCGCCTGCCTACTCACTTTCTCTATAATTGTTGTCGTGGTCATGTTTTTATTTTAACATTTATTTGCATGTATTTACAGTTTTGTTTTCATGCATCGCCTGCCTGCCTGCCTGCTTCCGATATGCGTTATTTTTATACATTTAATGAGTGTCAAATATTTTGGCGCGGACAACGCGACGTATGTGTAATGTTTAATATATATACTTAGCCCGATTACGACTACGACAACGGTGTTTACAAGCTGCGCACACTTACCTGCAAAGATAATTAAGTGAAATGAAAATTGATTAGTATAATTTATGGAAAATTTCAATTGACATAAAATATATTATACATCATTGCACTTTTGACACGCGACAATTGCAAAAACAATGCATAAAAATGCATTATTTATAATTGCTTACAGAATATACTTATGCACATAGTATAACCGGGCAGTATTGACTCATTTAGGGCGACATGTTAATGACAATCTCCCGGGAGAATGAATGAACTTGTTGGGTTTGCTCAACTAACCCAGCAGCTATGCAAATAGAATGTGTACTAACTCATGATAATGATAATGACTAGCATCGTTGTTGTTTAAATGTTGTAAATTGCATATTTAATTGGGGCAAATGTCTCGACGGAGGCTAAAAGACTGCTAAGCGTTAAGGTCGCAGCAGCTACAGCTGCCGGTCTTTCCCTTCCCCCTGCCCAATAAAAGTAAAAGAATTGCAAATTCTAGGTAATTAGCTGGCATTTTAATTAAGCTTAAACTTAGTTCACTTCACTTGCTTAAGTATTTGAGCTTGTTCAAGTGAGGCAAGGAGCTAAAGAAAGTTGTAAAGTGGCTAAAGTAATTGCAATTTATAATCAGCTCAGATAAGCAAATATTTTGTAAGCTTAAGTTGTTTTTTTCTAGAGGATTTTCTGAGCTGCTTGTTAAATATAAGTATAATAGTATTTAGAAATTAACAAATTATTAATAGTTTTGAAACTTATTCTCTGATATATTTGTGGTTTTAAATATATTTATTATTCATTTATTTAACTTGTACTCAACTACCACGCTGCCAACCCTCAGTTAATGTGAAACTCTCGCTGTCTAATTTTGGGATACTCTCGCTGGTCTAACTCTTGCTAGTTCAACTCTCGTTAGACCAATTCTCGCTAGTCCAACTCTCGCTGGTCAAACTCTCGCTAGTCAAACTCTTGATAGCCCCACTCTTGCTAGCCTCACTCTTGTCTGTCTAACTCTTGCTGATCGAACACTCCTTGAGCGAACTCTCGCTGGACTAGCTCTTGGTGGCCAAACTCTCATTGACCGAACTCTCGATGGCCGAATTCTTCTTTGCTAGCAGGCCTAACTCTCATAGGCCCATCTCTCATTGGCGCAACTCTCGCTGGCCAAACTGCCGTTAGATTGTATTCAATTAAAAGTAATTATTTAAAAATAATAATTGAATTCAACTATTTATTTTATAGGTATTACTCTGGCCTTTATTAAAGAATACCAGATGTAATAAATTGAACCGATTTTCCTTATTTAAGTAGAAAATTTTTGATAATTCAAAATATTGGAATTTCTGGTTTTGAGTGCAATTTTTTTACTGTCGTATATTGTTTATTTGAGATTGTTGCGTTATTTATTTTTTAATATTTCTAGTTTCCGTGCAAAATACTTGTTTTTTTTGTTGTAGCTGGAATTAAATTCCACAATAGGCTCATTAAACTGCCTATAAATTAGTCTGTTTTACGACACGTGTTTTATAAACGTAATTAAAATCAAAAGTGTTTCAATTAGGTCACATTTGGAGCATTTTCATTTTCAATTGGGCTGCCTGAATATGAAACAATTGCAGCTCTGCTTATATAACAGTTGTTCGTTTAGCAGCTGTTACTTGCGTAGTTGAGCGACATTAAATACAAGAGACAAACAAAAACTTGATCCTATATGCATTTATCGATACTGTCCACTTGAATTCTTGACAACAAATTCGTATTATTTCCTGCATCTTGGACAACTTCAGCTTCAGCTTTTAGTGTTAGATTGCTGCCAATCACATGGAGCTGGACCTGGAGCTGGACACGCAGCACAATGGGAGCAAGTGGCTATTTTTCAGTCTATTTTTAAAAGTCTGCAAAGACTGTGCCAAGTATAATTGCTGATGGCGCCAATTGAGGCGAACTTCCAGTGCAATTTCTCATAGGAAAAAGCTGGTTGAATAAGCACCAGTGTTGGCCATTTATTTCGAGAAAAAGCTAAACAAAAATGTTGCCAAAAAAAAGTCAGATAGCAGCAAGTTATTCTTAAATTATGCTTTGAAGCTGTCAAAATAATGACAACTGTTCTATAAATTTAAAAAATAGCTAGCAAAAAACAGAATTATTTTTAAAAAAGTCAAGTCAAGTCTAGCAAAATATTGCAATTTAAAAAAGCCAAATGTGGCGGGAATAAAGCGTATTTGGCAACAGTGATAAGCACAGCGCAGCGAGTGGAATAATAATCATAACAACAAAACTGGGCAAATGCTGTTTTTCTAGTTATAGCATATATATAATATATATAATAAAAACACCAACAAACATAAGACTGAACTACAAGACTGACACTGAAAATTGTGCTCACTTATACAGACATTTACTAAGCTAAAAATATAGGGACGGGGCAGATCAGTGGGACGGAGGCTACAGTCGGACGTAACCGACCGTAGGAGACCCTTTACTTTACTTCTACTACTATATGTACATACAAGCACAATCAGAGGCACGTACACTAAGCTACCCGCGTATGCAAGGGGCACACCACCCCCCCTCTGCCTAGTGCGGCAAATTGTCCGTTCCATTATTTCCCTGTTTCTTATCCGATCGGAACGAAATTCACAAGGTCAATAGAAAATGTCATAAGCTAGTAACGTACCAAATTACAAGTCAATAACTATAAAGCTGTGGCTGCAGTAGCTTTTTGCGGTTTGCAGGGGAAGGGGGGGAGGTATCCAAAATCCAAAATAAACTTGATCTGCTTACTGAATAGGAGAACCTAGATCCCGAATATGGTGTCTCTAGCTCTTATAGTTGCTGAGATCTAGGTGTTCATACAGACGGACAGACGGACAGACGGACAGACGGACAGACGGACGGACGGACGGACGGACATGGCTATATCGACTCGGCTTGTCGTCCTGATCAAGAATATATATACTTTATGGGGCGTGGCACGCCTCCTTCTGGGTGTTACACACATTTGCTCTTTGCACTAAGTTAATAGACCCTTTTTACTTTTTTAAAGTAAAGGGTCTAATCAGTTCATAACTCCACGTCAAACAGAGCAGACGTGTCAAAAATTGTGAGTCTCTTGTATAAAAATAATTTTTAAACTGTTCTGTTCAATGTAATTTGTTTGGTAAAGATAAAAAATTGTTAAATGTATTGTATTGTATATTTATATTAGAGCCCTGATGATGATCACCGGAGGTTGATCGAAATATATTGGCAAACAACTTGGTTATCCTGGTTTTTATTTACAAAATTGTCAACAACTGGACCTATAGCTAGCTAACGTCGAAACATATAGCATATATATATATATATATATATATTGTTTGCAGACAACGCGAGCCTGAGCCTGAGCACTTAACAACAATGTGAAGCCAACATGTTTGCCGGCGTTTATTTAATTGTTGCTGGCCCGCAGGCCATGCAGGATGGCTGAGAGAAAGACCAAGAGATAGAGATGCCTGCCTAACAACAACAACCACAGCAACAATAACACGGCTAACAAACGACACTTGTTTATTTTAGGCCCAGGCCAAGCAAGCCAAGTTAGCCAAGGCAGCAACTGGCCAGTTAGGAGTCCATATATGTATGTAAACGGATTTCGTGCGAAACAAATTTCAAATCAATGCAGAGACGTTGAGGTTTGGGGAGAGGGGGGAAACGGGAAACGTGAAACGGGAGTACGGGGCAGGGTAATGGCAAAAAATTGCCATGATGCTATAGCTGGAAGCCTGGCTATAAATAGCCATCCTAAGCTAGGAATTGTGGCTTCTACGTATATGGTTAGGCGTGTCTTAGGCCAAGCACAATTTTATGCAGAAATAATTTGTTAATGCCAGGCTTTCGATTTTGCCCCAACTGCTGCTGCTGCTGCTGCTGTTGCTGCTGCTGCTGATGATGATGATGATGATGATACTGTTGCCTGCTGCTGTTGGGTCTACTCTAATGCCTGCTAATGCGACAGACACACTCATTTTCTTCAAGAATCTCCACGCAGACACTCTCTAGTGAAAATGCGCAAATAGAAACTGCCATCAAATGCATTGTACAATAAGTAAAAGGCCAGCTAAGAAAATTATCGAGTTCCGGCTCATGCTCATGATCATGCACTTTTCAGATAACATCATCACGAAAATTCTCCATTCTCAGCACGCAAATATAATTTGCGCTTCAACTGACTTTTGCAATAATTTGGCTAGGCCATAATACTATTTATCTGTTTATCGGGGATCGCAAATAATGATGAGTAGAGAAAAATTAACGGTGTATTTGGAATAATAGTCTTATATTTCAAACATTTACTTTAAAAATTTATTTGAATTTAGTTTGAATATTTTAATTTTTTTTCAATCTAATATAAGTGCTACTTATAAAAAATATGCTATTAGAATCCTGTGATATATCGTGTAGAAGGTATTGAATCGTAGATTACGAATATTTTTAAATTCTTTATTCAATTATTATTTTTAATTATAAATTGAATAATAACTCTTTTTAGCAGTATTTATAATAAAAATTTAATATATCAGTTTTTAAATAGAAATAATAATTTCCATTATGATATAAATTAACAACTATTTTTATTATTTTATAATCTATATTTCAAAAATGATAATAATTACGATCGCTGCTATTTATCAGCAATTTGATTTATGCATTATTTTCTAGCTATTAAAACTCCGACTTAGATCTGCGTAGTTCAATGTCAATTGCAATTGTTTCAGCGATTGTCAATAGAAAGGCAGATATATAGCATATAGATAAGTTTGTATATATCTATGGCCGATTGTTTGCGTAGAAGTCGATTGTATTGTTCTATACATGTCGGAGCTAACAAACGACAAAAAACACAATAAACAAAGCGTGTTTATGCAATTGCAATTGGGTTGCTCTGCGTTATAGATACTCTACAAAGTATATTGTTTTCAGTTAAGCAAACATTTGTTCATGTTCAACTTGAATTTATCAGATCAGCTCAGCTCAGCTCAGCCAACTCATGCTTAAATGAGTTATTGCTACATATTTTTTACATTTAAAGATCACAAAAAAGCAGGAATTTTAATATGAACACAAGCCTCCAAATTGTGGGCAGGTCTTTAACTCTGTCTCTTTAAATAAAACAACTTGATGAATGCTGTACAGATTTTGGAAGAGGAAATTATTGAAGCATGCCTCACCCTATATTCTAAAACACAATATACCCTCGCTGGCGCATTTACTGCTGCAGGGTATGTGGCTAAAAGTCAATTATAAGTTGTAATAAATATTGTACATTTCTACTCTGCATTTGGGCAGGTCCGAAGGGCAATTTTGGCTGATACATTTGACTATATACTTAATATTCGCATTGCACATTGCATTTGCCGATCTTATATAATAGTGTCTAAGCCAAAACAAAACAAAACAAAACACAACAAAACGCACAGGTTTAATGACCAACATTTGAACGGAAAGGCGTTACGATTCCACAGACAACGACTAGATACATTGTGGGTTGGCTTTGATACGGACAGACAGACGGACGGACGGATAGACAGACAGACATTGAAAGCCAACCGCACCCAGGCAATTTGCTGCGGCTGCAAATTAACGGTTTGACATAGAGAAAACTACAATAGACATCGGCTAGAATATACATAACATTTAGTTACATATATTTCCAGTGCCTGCAAATTGTCAACAAATTAAAGTGCAGCCTCTCACTGCACAGTCGGAGGCAACGGACAGCTGTACTTATGCTACTCAGCCTTTGGCTTTTATGATGTCATCTCAACTGTCACCAGGTTAGATTTAGCACATTTCAAAATGGAAAAGACTATAAATTTAGCTTATGGCTATAAATCTTATGCCTGTAAGTGTTGAGCAGCAAGAGAAGCAAAGAGAGTTCGGCCAGCCAGAGTTTCTCAGTAAGAGTTAGACCAACGAAAGTTGAGCTAGAGAGAGTTTGGCCGGCGAGAGTTGGGCCAGCAAGAATTTTACCCTCTTCAGTTATTAGTGCAATTTTTAATTATATTATTAATTTTTACAATATTATTATAAATGACTCCGATAATAATTCTTGTAATTCATAAATTTTTTTGCCGAAAAAAAATTTGGATATAATTTTATCAAATTGAAAATATAAAATTATTATAAGGAGGGCAAAATTAATTTATTTATCCTCAGTAAAGCATACAAAATCAATTGGCTAAATGTGAATATTTTAGCAATACATGTGTATAAACATATTTAAACTATTTTAGCTTTTTTTGCTTACGCGCCTGCGCAAAATCTGACAGCACTGACTGTTACATATACGTAATATACATATATGTAATATACTCTTTGCGTGCCTACAGCACAGGCTTCTTGTCATATTGTGGGAGTATCAGCTTAATGGACAGCTTCATTTAAATATTAACAATCATATCTGACACTAATTGCGACTAGCTTTGTCAAAGGTTATCCATCAATCACGTGCAATTGAAACCTCCAACTGAAAGCTCTAAATAACAGGCTTTATGTGAAGTTGGTTATCTAAAGAGCGGCAGGAATTCATTTGCTCAGTTTTCTGCATTACAAAACTGCACTTGAGCGATTTATTGTAAGTTGCAAATAGCTCAGACACCTCGTCTGTCCGTCTGTCTGTCTGTCTGTCTGAGTGTCTGTTGTGGCTATTCGGGTCAGCAAAGCAATTGGGCCTAGATTCCAGACACGACACACAGCTGTGCCCAAGACTTGCGGCTGTTGCCAGGCCACAAAAAGCCTGGCCCCCAAGAGATTAGACTTGACTTTTATTCTGTGGAAATCGAAATAAGCACAAGAGTGACTAATGCAACAGACACTCGACTATGGAAGACCAGAAAAACCCTAGGCGAATCAATAGAATTATTAATGAATATGCCAACGCCTTGACAACAGTTCAACAGATTCATATATAGGAAATATAATTACAGATTTATAATAAATCTATAGTCTTTTATCTGACAAACTCTGCTCTCTTCTGGCTCTTTTTTCTCTTTAATTTTGTCGTTTTTTCATCTACTTCAACTGGTTGTTTCACATTGTTTTGTAATCGCTGGCGACGTCACGTCTCTGTGTTATTAACCTGCCAATTATTTGACTATCAAATCGAATCGAATGCACACAATTTGTCAGCTACGTGGCCCAAACAAGCTGCTTTTGCCCCTCGCAGTACCTTGGGGTATTCGCACTCACAATTCCAACTGTTGCCAGGCCCCTCTCCTGCTCTCTACGAATCCTCATTAGACATACGATAATGGAGCAGTCGAAAAAAAAAACAAAAAAAACATATCAAGAGTCGTGACAATTTTTATGACACGATGGTTTTAATTAAGCGTTAAACAAACATTGCTCGACACATTTGTGGTTTTGTGTCAAGTGTTGCAGTTTTTGTATTGTTGTTTCTGCCTTTTTGAGTTACCGACAGGTTTGTTTGCCCCTCTTGCAATCTGTGTGTTTTCGAGTTTGAGTTTGAGTTCGAATTGGATAGGATTGGATTGGGGGTTTCTGCTCAAGTGTATAGCACGTGTCGCTGCCTCAAGTACAGACACAATAGAGTTTTGTACATTTCTGTCGTATGGATATGCAAATTTTCAAACTGAACCAATTCAAAATGTCTTGGCCTTGAAGTCCATTTCAAATTGTATACAATTTGTTTGCAGTTGTTCAATTTTTGCATTTTGCTGAAGGGCGAGTTTAAACCAGCGAGAGTTCGGCTAGCGAGAGTTCGTCCAACGAGAGTTGAGCCAGAGAGTTCGAGTAACGAGAATATGTCCAGCGAGAGTTGGACTAGCGAGAGTTGTCCCAGCAAGAGTTAGGCAGCGAGAATTTCACTCTAACGAAGTTTGGAGGCGGAACCCCCTAGAGTTATATATTAGAATATTA
>JAWNNJ010000806.1:0-23036 GCA_035045125.1 Hypselothyrea guttata | reverse complement strand
AATTTATTTATGTGAAAATTTAGGCAATGTCAAAAGGAAAAATTACTTTTACTGTTTTTAAGTACAGCAAATATTTGCCAAAAATTTCGTGGGAATGCCGCGCCCCAGCACAAAACAAATGTTGAGTGCATCATTTAAATTTGTTTCAACTCAAAAACCCGGGGGGAAAAACTGAACAAAGCGTAACTGTCTGTTATGGCGTTTATGCGTTCATAAAATTCCGTTCGACAAATGTCAAGAGTTGATCGTAAATACAAACACTTTTCATAAAATCAGGCGCATCCAACTTAACTGCAACTGCCAACTAAGTGGCAACGCTTGACCTGCAATACTTTGTTCTGTCGTCGTTGAACAACACTGGAAATAAACTTTTCTCTTTGCAAATTTCCATTATTTCCATTATTTCTATGGAACAACTGCTTATTTCTACACTCCATATTGCAACATTTTTAATATTTTTTGGAGTTTATTTTGAGTTTACGTATTCGGCAATTCATGCAATGCGCCGCATAAACGTAGTATGTGTTTAAATTAAGTGAACAGACAGCTGTAGTAAACGATTTAATGGCAGGTTTAATGCACTTTATACATATAATTTCGATATACTTTATATACTGTAACTAAACTTGTCAGTTATAGCGTCATTCCATTTCCATTTCCATTGGCTATACTTTGTTTTATCAGCTAAATTAACGTGGGTATGCCTGTACTTATGCATTTGTAGTTGTATTTCCAACCTATACAGATAAGATGACAGTTGTAAAGTCACGAAACAATTGGCCGCGCAGTGGGTTAACCCTTTAGACCTTGAGTTTGAGTTCAGGAAGTGGAAAGCTGTTAAAAAACAAAGCACAAACTCTATATAAAAATGTTGCTCGACTAAAAACCATAACGGAAATGCCAAAACACAAGCCCTACCAACGGAGACATGCCTATATTTGAGTAACTTATCTAGAGTTTGCACAACTTATTCCATAACATAAGCCGTTTTACATTAACAGAGCTGTTAATGATAACATACGTTCGCGCTGTTAAGTTAATAGCTAACTAAATAAATAATATAAAATAAGCTGAAATCCAAAAATTATTTTGAAAATTGTAAATCTAATTCCTCGCATCTCTGGTAACCTTTGCCAATAATTTCTCAATAAATAAGACATAAATTACCCGAAAACCAATCAAACGATCATTTCAAAACAAACATTTATTGAAAAAGAAAGTAATCTAAGCACATAATTTACGATTATTATCAAATTTGATGAAACCAGTTTCAGTTTGCAACTGACGAATAATGTAAACAGAATCACAGACAGGTCTAGATTAATGTCCAATAAGACTGAATGACTCGTCACGATGATTGTCAACAATCAAACTATTTTTAACGCTCGATAGATTTTCGGTTACTTCTTCATAAGAATGATATGCATCTTTTTTATAACATTGAACCCCAATAATAAAATGGGAATATGTAGGCAAATTGTTGGGAAAGATTGGCAGAAACTTTGAACTTTAGATTAATGGGATAGTTTAGCATTATTGGGTAATTATTGTTAGGTCATTAAATTTTTAGGATTATTCATAAATATAAATTATTGTGTCTTAAGTAATCTAATAGAGATCTTTGCTATTATAAAATGTATGGTTTGCTCATATCATTATGTATATTATTAGCTACATAGTATGTAAATTAATTAGTCTAACACACAAACACAGTTTTAATCGTTATCACTAACCGTACAAAAGACATAACCCACTCTGCTATAAAAATCAACTCCTAAAACACCAAAATATAACACCTAGAAAAGCTACAGCGGAACTAAACTGAGGCGGTAGACATTAGGTTTTCCTGAATTTAAGCGGAGAGGAAAGGAAATACGAAAAGTCAGAAACAGATCTTATCTGCCTAGAATATATACAAATATATACATCCGATTTGGAGATCGTGTGTAATTTCATAAATAAATTTTAGGCGACAATACCTCTAAGACCTACTAGGAAATTCCAACCTAAATATTTATCACCCTGTATGCACTTCACATCAGAACAGATAATCTACAGTCAGGCGCGTACGACTGATCGGCCTATTCTTTACTGGTTTAAATTTATTTAATTTCCCCAGATTAATTATTATCTTTTATCATTATTTATTTTCCACTCTTAAATTCTTTTATTTGATTTAATTTAAATATAATTTTTCTGCGCTTAATTTTAATTTATAATATAACTTTTCAGACGTTTGAAAATAAATAATGGGTTCCTTTGAACGATTTTTAATGCATGTTCTCTGGGTATTTACTTGAATTACACTTCAATTGCACTTAATTCAATTATTTGCCTACGTGATCTATCTCAGATCATGGCTCTTTACATTATGTTAGGTGTGATGTTAAGGCTAATGTTATAGTTCCGCTTTGCATGCTAATTTGAACTGTTAGCGCCACCTGTCGTTGGTCCTTGAACTCTGCATTGTTGCTGTTGTGGCTGATTGCTGTTAATTATTACAATAACAATTAAAACGCTCGAAATGAACAACTTTAAATTGCAGTCGTTTAACAGTGATTGTTGCTGTTGTTGCTGTTGTTGCTGTTGATGTTGTTGCTGTGATTATTAAGTATTTTGTATGCTTAATTTTATTTAATGAGCGTCACATTTGAGTTTCAGAGTGTTTTTTGCTTGCTTTCTTAGTGCAAACGATTCTACAACAAGCTCATTAAATTCGTTAATCATTTATTGCGTCGCAAAGTGTTGCAGCCACGCCCAGACCCCTTCGTAACGCCCACTTTTTCTGCTGTCCGCAAAATCAGCTGTTTTCCTCAAGGTCTTGAGCGTTTAAATTTAATTTATAATTTTCGATACGAATTTGCTTAATCGTTGCGAAAGTCCAAAGCAATCGCTGTCCATGAAAACACATTTGTTATATTTCGCCAATCAAAACCTGAATCAGAATAAAAACCAAAGACTTCCAATTTTATATAGAACCATTAACCAAATGTTTCGGTTGTCTTCTAAGTGCATTCAGCTAAAGTTTTCCTCTGACGAATTGTACTTTCGATTTTAATTGCAACGGAAATAGCAGATTAGTCAGGCTTGCAATTTGTATATAGTACTTATATCGAATAATACTTTAAAAGAATTCCATAACTTTAACTATAACAAACCATTTCTATCTTTATTGCAAAATTTCTTTTCGGAAGTTTCGGCTATTATCTAAGCGGCTCTCCGGAAATGCCACAGCATGAGACAGCAAACACTTCCTGGAAATTTCAGAGCAATTCTTAGAACTTGTTGAGACAAAGTTGAAAGAGTTTATACTAGAAATATATATGACGTAGGCGTTGATGTGTTCAAAATCGTGACTATCACTAAGCATACAATTATATCGGATACAATCTTAGCGCTCAAGTTACACATGCGCGAAAATATCAGTTACCTCATCTATTAATATGTAATTCATATGGGCACTTAGGATTGTGTTTTTAGCTGCATTAACATTGAAAATAATATATTGTTTATACTGCAATCGATCTGAAATTCAGCTCATTTGTTAATAATGAAACCTAATGCTTTACAACTTTGTGATTTATTCCAATTTAAACGGCTTGAAAAGGATAAAAATTATAGACATTGAAATAAATATAGTATCAAATGAGACAGGCATCATTTAAATATTACTTAAAAAATAAATATAACTTACAAATATTTATTAAATATTATATATGCAACAATGCTTCTTTAATAACTTTTGTGTTTATAAACCGTTTTCAATAAGCTTATAAAGATTGATAAATATAATGGTAGAAATTCTTTATTCCGAATACGAACATTTTATGTTCAATATTACGATTGTTATTCGGCTTTTATCGATTAGGGCGTAAAACATTTTAAATAAACTTGATCTACGTATGGCTATCCATTTAATAACGAATTAGTTAACAATTTTGTGCCTTCAAAATGCCTCAAATGTAGCTCATAGACTTTCTCCTATCGAAACAGATAAACAAAGATATGTTAGGTTGTATTACAAATTCGGAAGTTTACGATTCTTATTCGCGTGGCAAAACTGTTCGAAATAAGTTTTCTATAATGTTTTTATAATTTCGAATATTCAGTAAGACACATAGAGAGAAAGACACAAAAAAAAACCAGAATGGGCGGAGCAGATCAGTCGGACGGGCCCGACTGTCTTATACCCTGTGCCCTATATTTTTTATAAAATTTTATAAAACTGTCTTACGCAGCGTAGCAGCAATGCTTTCTCTGCTACGTTTCCTATATGTGCCGCTTAATTGGCCGCGCTGCTAGTGAGCGAGCGTGCAACGCCTGCAATATTGTTTCGCCTATAACTCCTGTATTTATTGAACGATTTTAATGCGCTTCTCAGGAAAGTTTAATATAATAGAAGAGAGTATATATACCGAATAACAACGTTCTATGTTCAATATTACGCTTGTTATTCAGTTTTTATGAATTAGGGCGTAAAAGGGGCGTGGCAACCAAAATTTGAAAAAAGCCCTATCTGCGCCTGATATAGACCAACGAACAACTGAAAACAGAATTTATATAACTCGATTTGTGTCTCTTAAATTGGCGAATGAATTCTTTTTATGCTCTTTGTGGGCGGAAGGGGAGTGGCATCCAAGATTTGAAGTAAACTTGTTCTGCGTATGGAATACACTTTTCAGAAATGACCAAAACTCTTATAGTTGCTGAGATCGACGCGTTCAAACAGACGGACAGACGCACAGACGAACAGACGGACAGACGGACAGACGGACAGACAGACGAACATGGCTATATCGACTCAGCTTGTCATCCTGATCAAGAATATATATACTTTGTGGGGTCTGCCACGCCTCCTTCTGGCTGTTACATACATTCGCACAAAGTTATTAACCCTGTTTTCCCATTTTTCAAATGGGCACTGGGTATAAAAAACAATATAAAATAATATAGTTTACAATTTATAATATGTGGGATGTAGTATATTATTAGAGGACACTATGTTGTATTTCCTGATACAACTTCAAAATATATAGACAGAAATATATGCAATAAATCTAATATAAAATTCATTATACTATATAGGATGTATTAGAGGATGCATTTCCGGAGACTACATACAGCTTCAAGTCGGTTGACAGCTTTGTTAAAAGAAAGTTGTATTTGTTTTCACAATATCAAACCTAACTCTTTTTTTTTGCATTGAAGAAGAAGCATGGAAATTGTTCTGAATTCATTGATCTCCGATTCTGGAGATTTACCACTTAAAGTCGCACCCTGTTTAAAATAAGTGGACCACTTTATCAAACTACATATATGCAATGCCCCTAAATATTAAGTGCTTTATTTAATTTTTAATTTTAGCTCTAGAGATTTCCAAGAAATTATGTCAGTTTCCTTATTCTTTTGAAAGTTATGGCATATTATCGGCCTTGTTCCGGTTGCGAAAGGTCTTAAGCAAGTGTAGATAGGTCAATTTCCGTTCAAGTGGCTGGAATTCAATACAACCCTAAACCAGGTCAAGGCACGAATATAGGGAGGATTGCTTTGATCTACAGAGTTCAAGAAGAGACCAACCCCTGTGACCTTGACACTGCTTGCTGCTGCTTTGCTTATCTAATGGAGTGCGTTAAGGCCCAGACAATTGGAAGTGCCGTCGACGCCAGGCGTTGTGGTTGCACTCAGACCGGCTTATCTGCCTGGTTGCCTTTGCTTAATGGCAGCACAGATTTGGACTGGCCTCGGGGCTACCTGAGTTATGCAGCGCTGCCTAATGGCCGGGCTAATAGGCGCATTTAGCACGAGTCCAAATGTATCTGAGAGATACGCGTGCACCTAAAGAAATCCAGCCAATTGGCAGTGCATGAAACCTGTCGCTCTGCCTGAATGCCAAGCAGGGGGTCCCGCAGCACACACACACACACACACACACACACACACACACACACACACACACACACACATGCCAGCTATGTCTGTGTGTAGAAACCCCGATGAGTCATCGACAAAAAACAGGCGAGCTGCGTGGGCCGCTGCTCTGGCATACATAATTTAGAGCAAGAGAGAGACAGCGAGAGCGTGTGCGACAGAGTGAGAGACACTTACGGCTAAAACCAAAACAAAACGCGGCCAAGTAGAAAATGTCAACAAACGAGCTACGCGCCAATTTCACAATTCCGCTCAACTCAAAGTTGTGAGTGAGCGCCAAGTCGCATGAGAGTGAGAGCAGAGAGAAACTGACTCAACATTTCTAGCATGCGATAAATGCGACTAGCGCATGCTGCGCTTGTGTGCGTGAGCAAGTCGTTGGCGTGTGTGTGTTTCTCTCTCACTCTCTCTGTCACATTCTCTCGCTCTTCTTGCTGCCTGCCTTTTGTTGCAATATTCTGACAGTCATTGTGCGCTCCGCTTGTGCGCAGTCATTCGTCAGGGCAGACAAACTGACGAACTGGCGGAGCTGAGCGCTGGCAACTGGTTCGCTGGAACTAAATGGCTAGTTCATAGCGAGCGTTGCCAATTTTGATAGTTCCATAATTATATTTTTAGTATTCCTTATTAATTAATTTATTCATATATATTTTTTGTTAATGTATAAAGTTATTTATTTTATATTTTTATAGTTTACTATTACTGTATGTAGTAACTTGTACCTAATTTTTAGACACCGATTTCAGTACTTATAAACAAGTGTATATATTCGGTCCTATTAAATTGGGTTAATAGTTTTCGTCATTATTTGAATGTTTATTATTTATTTATTAGGGCGGCGGATAATTAATGTCAAACTCTCGTTGCCTAAATCTTGCTGGCTCAACTCTCACCAGTGCTACCAGATTTTTTGGGAAGTGGCTAAAATTGACGAAAAAAGTGGCTAAAAATGGCTAAATGTTTTTTTCAAGTATTATTAGTTGAAATACGACAAAATTTGATGAATAAGCACAAAAAAAAAGGTCTTCTTCATACAATTTGAAGGCACTTACACGAATGAAGTAGTAAAATCTAGTCCCAATTTGGTTAAACGCAGCATTATCAAACCGAAATTTGTGTTCAAAATTGCAAATGAACGAAATGACTAAAAGTGGCTAAATGAAACCAAAAAGTGGCTAGATTTGTGGTAATAGTATTTTCGAAAAAAAAGTGGCTAAACCGATCAAAAAGTGGCTAGATCTAGCCACAAAGTGGCTAAATTGGCAGCCCTGACTCTCACTAGCCCAACTCTCAATAGCTGAACTCACGCTAGTACAACTTTCGCTGGCCCATCTCCCGCTTGCCCAACGTTTACTGTCCACACACGCAAGCCCAACTCCTACTGGCCCAACTCTCACTAGCCCAACTCCCACTGGCCCAACTCTCGCTGGCAGAACGTACTAGCCAAATGCTCGTTAGGCAAACTCTCACAGGCCCAACTTCTGCTGGCCCAACTCTCACTAGCCCAACTCCCACTGGCCCAAAACTTGCTGGCCCAACTCTCGCTGCCAGAACACACTAGCCAAATTCTCGTTAGGCAAACTCTCACAGGCCCAACTTCTGCTGGCCCAACTCTAGTTGGCCGAACTCTCACTAGTTGTCCTATTGACGCAACTTAAGTCTTGAGACTACATCTTAAATAACTTGATACAACCTGGTTTGCAATGGTTATATTACGACTGTACAACTGCTTTGTAAATTGATTTATAATTATTTTATTCAATTCCATTACGCACTAATAATAATATTATATTAATATTAATTATTATTTCATTGCACACATGTTTTTTTTTATATCTTTTGGAATATTATTATTATTTATTATTATTATTCATTCTACACAAAAGATTAAATTTCTGTTCGAAATATACAAATAGACCCACACACAAATACAAAAATTATTATTGTTATTGCAAAATGGAATTAAGAATAATTATTAATTAATTTACGAAACAGTTGCACATTTCTTTTTGTTTCTATTTATTCATTTCCTACTTTGCAATTTTAATTGAAATTCTACATTGCACAACTCAAATCCATATTTTATTCAACTTTATTGCGAACTAGTTCTTTTTGCATACGGTGCAGCCCTGGCGATCAAAAGTCTTCCAATTCCAGCGTACGCTGTGGTGTGCCTGTGTGTGTGTGGGTGCGTGAGTATCTGTGAGAAGTGCGAGGAGAGGCGTGTGTATGTGTGCAGCTGGCAATGGCCAAAACGTCACGAGAGCGCGAATGGATGGCGATGATGGCGGGAGCTGAATTGGGAGCTGAGCGAGTGTGGCTCAGTTATTTTTCGCTTTTTGTTAAGGCAACGCGACTGCAACGGCAACGGAAAGCCAATAGCCAATAGCCAATAGCCAACAGCCGTAGTTAAAGCCACGCGGCTGCGTTCCCCCCGTACTCTCTATCGCTGTTCTTATTAAACCCCCCTTCCCCCTTCGTTCCCTTGCACCCACTTTTCTCTCTTGTGGAACGGACAAACGAAAACGTTTTTCTTGCTTTTTCTTCTTTCGTCTAATTCGCGTATGCAATTGTTGTTTTTGTGTTGTTGTTGTGCTTACGTTGCGTTACGTTACGTTGTTCACAAGTGCAGCAATTACGTGCATACATACAAACAAATTTACATACAGCTTTAAAAAGCATAAAGTCATTGTGACTACGTGTCTGTGTGAGTGTGTCTCTCTGCCTGTGTGTGTGTGTGTGTGTGTGTTTTTATCGTTGTCTCTTATCGCCATTGGGCACAACGTCATCGAGTTTGGCGTGAAATTGCGACATATTCAACAGTTTTAACAGTTCGGGCGACTTTCAATTCGCCGCAGAGCGAAGTTCGCGGCGAAACTGTCGGCAGAGACAGACAGAGTGACAGTGACGGCGACAGTGTTGCCAGTGCTGCCTGCGCGGGTGCAAGAGTGCGGGGCGTTGCCAGTTAATCTAGAAAATTCGCTGCGTGCGCTGTTAACAAATTTTAACAGCAACAATTTAACAGCCGCATAAGCGGCAACAGCAACAACAACAAGCCAGAGAGCGATTGCAAGAGAGAGACAGAGAGAGAGAGAGCGCAAGAGAGCCAAGTGTTTACAGCAACAACAACAACAATGAAAGTTAAAGTCGAACGCACAATAAAGACACAAGCAGCAGATGCAGCGGCAGAGGCAGCGGCAGAGGCAACAATAACAAAGACGCAAGATGATGAGGCGACAACAAAAACAACAATAACATCGACAGCGACAACGGTGCAAGAATTGGACTTTTTGCCCGATATGTCCGCAACGATATCGACGGCAACGGCAACAACAACAACAGCCGCACAGGCGCGCAATCTTATCGTAAGTGTTTTTTATGATCATACGTTGCGTGTTGCAATTGGTCTGCTGCCCTTTGTTGGGGTAGGGGGCGTAAGAGAGAGCGAGAGATTGAAATCGATAACATATCGATATGGAATATCGATTTGATTTGATGTGTTGCTCAAAAATAACAGATGTTTCGATTTATCATAATTTTTTAATACTTTTAATTAAATAATATATGAGGGAGTATCAATTTTATTTGATGTATTGCTCAAAATTACCAGAGCTATCGATTTCATCGTAACAATCGATGTTTGAAAACTTCTAAATCTTGTTATTTCATTTTTATAGTTAATGGTTTTTAATTAAGTACATAATTAAAACTTTAACTCAGAGTTATATTTAAATTTTATTTAAAATATGATATACATAATAATTTATATTTAATTATGTAAGATATTTATTTATTTACATCATAAAACCCTTAATAACATTTAACAAAGAGAAAATCATGCAAATAATAATAATATACATTCTTATTTTATATTTATTGTACCGATATTTATTATCTATGAAGTGAGCTTCATAAAACACAATAGCAAAAAAAATAACAAAACAAAAAAACAACTGTTAAACGGGAATAACATTTTCAAAGCGTTCCCAGCGCCATAATTATTTTTTTTAAGTCAAAAAACTTGTTTAATACTATATGCATAATATATTATAATATTGTTGTTGTTGTTGTTGTTTGTATTTTTTCTCCACGATTATTTGCCGAATTGTATTGTGCGCAATTTTTATTGTATCTTTCCACTGTTGTTGCTGCCAGAGTTTTTTTTCTCTTGGTTTTGCTTTGCTTTTTGCTTCGTATTTATTTTGTCGACATCTTTGGAATTTCAATTCACACTTTTGTTGTTGTTTCCCATTTGCCTCTCTCTAGCGCTCTCTTTTTAGCATTCGCTCTCTCGAACACACACAGATACGCACACGCTCGCACACACACACACACACGAACACACACTGCGCTCACGTTTTATCGCATGCGAGAGCGCGCCTCAGCATTCAACTCGCACTCGACTCAATTTGCGCTCAGCTAGAATTTTTGTTATTTCGCCATGCGGCACTTCAAGGTTGCCGCTGCCACATTTGATTCTGTTTGCCACTTCAGCGTTTCTTTCGCTGCCTAGTTTTTTATGCATTTTTTAGAATTGTCTGTGTGTCTGTACGTGTGTGTGTGTGTGTGTGTTTAGTCTGCGTGGGTGTTGCTGTCTCCGTTCTTTACAGCACGTGCGTTTCTCGACTTTTCTCTTGATCAACTGCAGCGTCTGCTTGTCGCACTTGCCACAAGTTTCGCATTTTGCATTTGTGCTAAGGTCAAGGCTGAGCTGCTGCTGCCGTTTGACCCCACGCTTAGACGCTTAGTCACTCCATGGAAATTAGATAAAAAAGTGGCTTAGTTACAGCTCCAATGTTCAAACAATATTCAATTAAACATAATATACACTAGTATGCAAAATTAGGCAAAAATCATACCAAATATAATCGATACCATATTTTTGAAATATTCGATAACCCAAATATTTTCGCAAAACGTTGTCTTATTATCAATTTCTTTGACTTTAAATTAAAATATGTGGTTCCTTTAGTTATTATAGATAGATATATTGAGTTAGAACTTAGAAATTTATTATATCCTGTACCCATTGAAAAATAGGTAAAAACAGAGTTAATAACGTTGTAATTTTTGTCATATTTGGTAGATAAATAACGTACGCAAATCACGTTTATTTCAAATCTTGGATGCCACGCCTCTTTGACAATTTCAGACATACCAATCTGTAAATTCTGTTTTCAGTAGTCGGTAGAGATCATTAATATCTACCAATTTTTGGACCCTGTACTTTTAACAAATACAAAAGGGTCTTGAATAACTAGATCTCAAAAACTTTAGGAGTTAGGGAAACTCTATTTGGGTTCTACTATGCAAGCAGATCAAGCTTACATACATACATAATAAAAGCTTTGGTTATTTTAGTCGGGGTTTTTCATAGAAGATCAGTCCGAGATTTTAAACGATTTATACGTTGCCTAATTAATGCATGAATAGACAATTTTGAAGTTCAACAACCTTCGGTAATTTCCCGAATTATATGACAAAAAAGCCAAACATAAAACTACATTTGGGCATTTCCACAAAAAGATCAACCGCATACAAGAAATTCAAAGTCGATAACAGTATGTTAAAATTTATGAATAGGGTATCTATAAAAAGTTTTAGGTAAATTTGTGTTTCCAATTAGTATTATTATTATTATTATTATTAGAAAGTTCCTAAATGGCAACGCCCTGCTTCTGTCTGTATTTAACAATACTGGATAAATTAATTTCTGTTTTTAAAACCAAAGGAATTAAATTGCTAAATTTCCGTAACTTTATAAACGTATAAAAATCCGCTTGCAAGAGCAATCAACCGCAATCAATCAGCAAGTCTGGCAACTCTGACGTTTCATTTCATGAATTCATCTGTGCCGCATAAACTGAAAAATATTGTGTATTCTGAAATTCAGCCAATACGTTCGCAAATTCCACACGTTAATAAATTAATACACGAATTAAATAATAAAAATAGAATTAATCTTAAGAATTCTTTCAAAACAGCAGCATAATACTAGAAGCTTAGCTATTGTAACTAATTAAATTCTTAGGCAGACTTAGCAGCTTTTAGCATTAAGCCAATGTTTATTCTTATTAGAAAACATTTATGTACGTTTATACGTTGCCATGAATTTCAGAACAAAATATAAATACAATGCCAAGGTCAAATGGCAGGCACAGCTGCCTATGTTGCCTCTCCTGCCCCTCCTGCCCCACAACTCTTGCCCCTCGCTGACAATGGGAATGTCAAACAGCTCACGCTCCGTCATAGATAGGTTGTTTTTTGTGTTTTTTTGTTTTGTTTTTATATGTTTTCTGATTTGGTTTTGGAATTGTTAAGTGCTAAATTGTTGGATGCGTTTCGCCAATGAGCCATAAATGGCGTGTTGCACTTGAAACAAACACACAAATGGCAACATTGGCTGTTTGTTGTTGTGGCTGTTGCATGCATAAAATATATGTGACAGCTGTATGCCACATAAATATTCATGCATTAAAAGCCGAAATGCATTAAAAGCCTGAGAATCCCACAGGTGATAACCTTTTTATGACTCTCGGCTTTAATGTGACAAAAACAAATAAAACAAAACAAACATTTTGAGCATGAAACTCTGCCAAAGATACACGGGAAAGCCATAAATATTGTATTATTTATTTATTTAAATAATTTAATTAGCGAAAATCCAAAATTTAAAACAAGCTTAGAATTCAATTTTTAAAAAGTTTGGTAACTATAAAACAAGGTGAAGTATAAAGAAATATTTATTATTTAAATTTATTTATTTAAATAACATAAAAAATAAAAATTAGGCATAAAAATAAATTAAAAAATTAAAAGAAAGAATATATATTCTAAAAAACAACCTACTATGTTAGCTTATTATCCGGTTTAAAAGAGGGGCGTGGCATCCAACATTTGCAATAAACTCTTTCTAAGTATTATATACAGCTGCCTGTATACCAAAAATTCCCGCCCTAGCTTAGAATTCAATTTTTAAAAGTTTGGTAACTCTAAAGCTAGGTAGAGTATAAAGGAATATTTATTATTTAAATTTATTTATTTATTTAAATAACATAAAAAATAAAAATTAGGCATAAAAATAAATTTAAAATATAATAGAGAGTATATATTCTAAAAAACAACCTACTTTGTTAGCTTGTTATCCGCTTTTCAATTAATTTTTATCGATTAAGTTGTAAAGGGGGCGTGGCATCCAACATTTGCAATAAACTCTATCTGCATATTGTATAAAGCTGCTTACATAACAAAAGCTTAAAGTATTACAATATATTTATTATTAAAATTTATTTATTTCAATATTTAAATTAAAGAAAATCACTCATTTTAATTAAGCATAAGATCAAATTATTAAAAAAATTAATATTAAAATAAAGTTAATATGGGAATAAAGTTAATATGAAATTAAAAATGCAAGAGCCCAGAAATTCCCATTAATAATATTAAACAAAGGTGCGGTGTTTTATAGAAACAGATGCAGATGCAGCTACATTTAGTTTCAAGTTTTAATAGCAATTTAATACGCGCTTCAGCTGTCAATAAATTAAAGAACAATAAATAAAAAAAAACACACAATAACAATAATTGTTATTGCCTTTAATATTATTTTTGTAGCTGTTGGCCTTATGTTTGTTTTTAACTTGAGCGTGCAGACTTTATGACTTTTGCCTGTAAATGTGGACACTTTTTTTTATCTATAGCTTGTTCTTGGAAATTTCATTGCTTTTTGTAATTCATTGCGATTCCGATACAGATAGGCAGATAAGCTACAAAGACAATGAGGCCAGCTGTTATCGATGTTATCGATAACAAAATGCTTGCACTGCCATTAATGTTTTGTTTAATGATAATAAAACCAAACGATTGCAACTTGTAAACAATATGCCATTTATCACATGAAGCAAAGCTGCAGTCGAGTAGGCACATATAAATAAGAATATTAAATTATCGCCGCTAAAAGTAGCTACATGACTGTACTGTTGCAGTCTAACCGAATTACTGAATTCTCCATATAAAAAGCTCTCGTAAATGCACTATCAATAGGGGAACACCCGAAAATGATGTGCGAAAACCGTTTTTATGCTTACTGATAAATTCCTTTTATCACTTAACAACTTGGCGCATACTAAATACGTTTAGTGTTATATTTTAGTCGATATGTACTGCTATATATGTATATCGTTTGTATGTGATTTGAATTTATACTTAAGGCAGCACGTGACGTCAATAGACTATCTAATGTTTTAGTCTAAGGTCTTTGATAAGCCGGTTTTGTGGTTTTTGTTGAAAGCCAAGTCAAAACTCAAAGTCGAGACGATTGTGGCGTTTTGAACATACCAATTTTGGTAGTAAATTAGCTGCTGACGTCATGAAATAAGGTTCATAAGAGCGAGGGCAACAAAAAGAGAACAAGAGAGAGAGAGAGAAAGATAGAGTCAAAAAGTTAAATATATTTATATTGCGTATACGCAGCGTTTGACCTATATAAAAAGGCGATTAGATGCAATAGGGTATGATGAATTTGTGTAATTTAAAAGAATAATAGAAGAATATCGTTATCAATTAGATATCCCTGAATTATATAACTTAAGGAATCAAATCAAATGTTTAAAAAGCGATTGCATTCAAGGACTCGATTAAGTATGTATATTATATATTCTTGATCAGAGGACGAGCTGAATCGATTTAGCCCTGAAAGCTGAGATCTCAAAAACTTTTAGAGCTAGAGCAGCCATTTTCAAAATGTAGATAGATAGTACAACAGATAGTAAAAAACTCAGATAAAGTTTATTTTAAGTCTGGTTTAAATCGATAAAAAATTGAATAACAAGCGTAAAATTGAGCACAGATAGTTTTTATTTAAAATATATACTCTCGGTATATCTAAATAGAATTATAATAAAAGTTTCAATTGGTCTGATTGGTTTTATGTTTTCCCAAACGCTTGCAACAAATGCTGTAACTTTTTAAATGAATTTCATTTTAATTCTATGCTTATTAAAATACATTTATAAAAAAAAAAATTTTAATTTGTAGTTAATTCTCCGATTATCTCTACTATTACTTATAAATTATTTTATTTTGTATTATTATGTATTATTATATTATTATGTATTTATTATATTTATTATGTGTATTACTTTTTTATTTTCTGTCCAACTGCCTTAGTCGATATAAAATAAATAATGCCAATGAATGAAATAAAGCATAAAACAAGAGTTGTTGGAATCTCAACTTCGGATATTCGGCATTAACAACTTAAGATAAAGAAGGGAATTTCAAGCTTCAAGCACAAACTCTAACTAAATTTAATTTTTTCTCAGTGCATGCTAGTGGCTGTGAAAATGCTAAATATTCATACATATTTCGAATTATGTCATGTGGTATTTTGAACTAACAGTAAAATGTCAATAGTTGCGTGTTTCCATTTCTTGTTGGACACCCACGAAGGAAAGAAAAGAAAATGACAAACAGAAGTAGAAGGGGAATTCCCCGAATTCATTTGTTAGCAAAATGTTTGGTTTGTTGAACTTGTCAAAGGTTGCCTAGCGAATTAAGGCGTCAGAAGGGAGACAGGCTGATTGCCAGCTTGTTAACTAACTTTAATTGTAATTGAGCTGTACACATTTCGGGGCTAATTTAATGCGCATTTTGCCAGCGGAAATTGCAAGAGGGACAGGGAAGGAGAAACGGGGAGAATGAAAGAGGGAGTGAAGAGTAGTGATGTACAAAGAAAATGCATTTATCGATAATTGAATTCCATGATTAATTTATTAAGATTTTGATTGTTAATCGCGATTAATCGAAAAATAATTAAAATAGTCGATTAATCAAATGAATAAAATATTAACAAATACGTAAATTACACGATATTTATAAATATTTTTTAAATTGTTTAATATTGAATTTAAAAACATTATGCTTTATTTTATTTATTTAAAACTCAACAATTGCGACTATTTTATTTTGAATAACCGATTAGTGATGCGATTAATTGAACCCCTTCATTCAATACAATGAAATGGTTTTTGCAAGAAAATCGATTATTGTGCATCATATGATTAATCGAGCCATCACTAGCTAATTTAAGAGTGGAAGGGGCAGTAAAGCACATCTGCTCCGACTTAAAGTGCAAATGCAATGAAAGATTTACGCGCCTCGCAATGCGATACTCAATTTTTATTGCTGTTGTTGTTGTTACTGTTGTTGTTGTTGCTTTTGTTGTTGCCTGTGGCTTGTGCTGCCGCCTTGGGGGATTATTTTTGTGACGCGTCATGGCGCCAAATTCCAAGAAAGAGGCGCAGCATTCCGCACGGCCAGGCAACCACTACGGAAAGTGCGAAAAAATGCAAACAAAGATAAAATGCGGCAGAAGCAACAGCAGCAGCAGCAGCAGCAGCTAGTGATGGCACGATTTAATTGTATCGAATGCAGCGTTTCAATTAATCGAACCACTAAACGATTTTTTCAGAAAACTCGCGCTTGAAGAAAATTAATGTCTGGAACAAGATGAGATTAGTATACCCCAAAGTTACCAATCCTTATGGGCAAAGCATATTTTTTTTCATAAATCGGCTTACTGCTAAAAATATTCGAAACAGGTTAACTACTACTTAATTGCTGTCTAAGCTATTTTTATACCCTGTGCCCATTTGAAAAATGGGAAAAACAGGGTTAATAACTTTGTGCGAATGTATGTAATAGGCAGAAGGAGGCGTGGCAGACCCCACAAACTATACATATTCTTGATCAGGAAGACGAGCTGAGTCGATTTAGCCCTGTCTGCCTGTCTGTCTGTCTGTTTGGATGAACGCGTCGATCTCAGCAACTACAAAAGCTAGAGATGCCGTTTTGGTTGCTATAGATAGGTAGTTATCTTACGCAGATCAAGTTTGTTTCAAATTGTTGATGCAACGCCCCCTTTACGCCCAAAAATCAATAAAACTCACACAACCTCGTGTTTTTTAACATAAAAAGTTGAATTACAAGCGTAATATTAAACATAGAAGGTTGTTATTTGGAACATAAGCTCTCTTGTATTATATTTAACTATCCTGAAAAGCGCAGTGAAATCGGTCAATAAACAAAGTAGATAAAAGCTACGCAATTGGCAGCGCAGCCCAGCAGCGCAGCTAGCGCACGTAAAAAAGGAAGAAGAGGAAATACTGCTGATACGCTTAGTGTGACAGTTTTATAAAATTGTACATCAAATAAAAGGCACAGGGTATTCTACAGTCGGGTCCATCCGACTGATCTGCCCTGTCCAAATTTTTTTAAAATTATTTATTATGTGCATAAAAAAATACTATTTAAATGAATACAAAAAGATATTGTTCTTGAACCCAGTTTTAAATAAATAAAAATGTATAAATATCGTGTAGTTTATGTATTTGTTAATTATTATTCGTAAAATTTTCATTACATTTAGATATAAATATACCCAAAATTGCAGTATGTTGAAAATAAAAAAATATTCATTTGATTAGCCGACTTCTTTAATTCTTTTTTGATAAATCGGGATTAATAATCGCTAGCTTCAAATTAATCGTATGATTCAATAATCGATTGATGCAATTTTGTGCCATTTTGTGTCATCACTAATTGCAGCAGCAACAGTGCCACAAATGCTGCATGACGTGGACCATTGGCAATGCACGGGCTGCTCCTTGGGCTTAGACATGTTGCTGCTGTTGGGCTTAATATATGTTGGGGATTTCCAGCGTTTTACACTTGCAGCACACGCACGCTCTTGAGCTGAAATTCCCCCCTCTCTCTCTTTCTCTCTCTCTCTCTTGCTTTTAGTTCGCTCTCATTTGCGCTCTTTCTGAGTGCTTTTGCTGCTGTGCGAAACGTGTTTTGTTTTGAGCAGAAAACTCGCTCGCTCTTGGCCGCTTGATGTGGGCGCTCTGGTCGCCCTCTCCCACCTGTGCCAGCTCCCCACCTCCCCCACCAATGCTGCTAACTGGGCTTAAGCGCATGAATTCTTGTTAAATTTCGCATGACTCATCGGTTGAACGTAGCGTAGTTGTAGCCCCATTCGTTTCATTCATTTCACGCTTAGGGTTTTTTTTTGTATTTTTTTATTTAGTGGTATGAATGAAATTTTTGTTATTTGTTGTTATCTCACGGCTACTTATAGCATACAGACACTGTATTAATATTATTATTGCTGTTAATGTTGATAGGCCCACAAATATTTGCGCTAACAACACCTGCAATGATTTGCAGCTCATGTACCAGAAATCCTTGTACACTGCAACAAAAATCGATGGAAATTTTATCTTATTTTATTTGTGTCACTCGAATATTTATAGATTTTTGGCATTCTGGTAAGGTCAAAAATAAAAGAAATGCCACTAATACATATTTATGCCGTGAAATGTATAATTTTTGATCAAACACATAATAGTTATGATTTTTTTTAACAATTTTTCCATACAAATCGTTGAAAATATCAATTAATATTATTGTCGTAAAGATTGTTATTATTTATAAATTTTTTTTATTTTGTCTAATGTTAGACGGGACAAAATAAATGAGGGAACTGAGGGCATGGCATATAAAAACTTATTTTTGATCCCTTAGATTTGTTTCAAATGCACATGCAAAAATCTTATAAAAAATCTGTAATATATAATATATATAATTCGGACGCGCCCGACTGTAGAATACCCTGTACCCTCTATTTGAAATATAACAAGCATGCAAATTCCTTATATGGGCAAATATAAATATTCCCCCCATCTTTAGATTAGCTCCATTGGTTGGACAGAAATGTATAATATTTTACCAGCTGAAAGTAAACAAGCAGTCAACAGTCGAGTGTACCTGACGCTGTACATTACGTAATACTCCAGCCTATTGGCTTTATTCGAGAATAAGCTATTGTTTGCATAAATATGCTATCATAATTAAATTTTGTGTCAAAGTTCAAAGTTATGCTCACATTTGTTTGTAGTAATATATAGGGTTTAAGGAAAATTAGAAAAAATAGTTAGCCAAACTTGGTTTAAGATATTCAGAGCAAATACTGATAACACTTAAAGATGCTTTATAATCTTTAGTTGAAAACATCTAACTTGTTGGTCCGAAAAAGTACAGTCGGACGCAACCGACAAGTTACTATAAATTAAAGAAGCTCAAATCTTAAGTTATCTTAATCTGAAGTGCTTTCATTTATAGGGATTCGTTGTATTGTTGACAAAATGCAAGTTCTTTTGTATTATTTTAAAATATACAATATATATATGAATTTGTACATTGATACATAGAGTATTAACCGGAAACTATAAAAATTAAACAATTGTATGCCAGAATTCTGAAGTGAGGCCCTTAGTAAGTACTGGGACAATTAACACCGGCCACGATGACAGTTATATCATCTGGCTTACCGCCGTCTCCGAAGTTAACATTGTTGGCTTTGGCCTTGAGTGAAAATGGAGATTGAAAATTTGGAGAGTGGGACAAATCTCTGGCCATGATCACAATTTTATTGGCAATGTCCTGTAGATGGGCCCTTTCAATTGCATGCCCTTCTCCAACCAGATCCTCGATCATACGCTCGGGCACATTGTCGAAGAGGCCATCGGTGCCCAAGATCACAACATCGTCCGGCTGTAGATGCAGATGTGTGGAATCGGCCTCTTCGGGCTCATCACAGTGCACACCTTTTGCGAATTTCGGCGGCGGCATTGCCAATTGGTATGGGGTATTGAATCCGTGATTCTGCTCATCGGATCGGTGGATTACCTTGCCCTGACGGAGCACAATGAATCCGCTGTCGCCCAGATTGGCAGTGTGCAGTGTACAGTTGGAACGTTGCATGGATACGACGCAGGCGGTGCTGCTGCCATTGACATGGTTGGCCTGGTTCCTCATCGCATGGAAGCTATCGACTAACAGTTGACGGGGATTTCGTCCATCGAATTCGGATCGATGGGCCAGCTCATGACAATAGTGCATCAACTCCTTGGCAAATATACCCGAATCAATGCCAACTTTACGCCAGCCGCCCACACCATCTGCCACGCCCATTACCTCAGCTTTGGGTGTGCTGGTCGTAAACCAACTGTCCTCACCAAACCTGGTACCAGGCGATATTTCCAGAGGATGCTTTAGCCTCACGTCCCGCTTTGAGCTACCCTGCACCGCCTTTACCAACGTCGGTAGCTTCCTACTTTTTGGGTTGAAGCTTGAAAAGCGATGGGGAATGCACACCCACACAGCACTTAATAATCGTCTAGTTGGTCCATTCGATAGTTGCCCAAGTGTCATCAACATTTTTGCAATTTCGATTTTAAAAATTAAAAACTTTGTATTTTGAATAGTATTCAATAAAGAATATCCAGTAATTAATAATTTACATACGTTAGTGTTAAAAAAGCTAAGAGTACTTGATAATGTTTATCGTTGAAGTTGCCTTTGACCTAAGAAGATCGATAATCTGCAATCGATATACAGTCTCTGAACTAATCAATAAAACTATCGTTGAGGTTTCGTTTGCATCAAAGGCTACAAAGTCATGTTAACTATCCCTTCTACTACTAATTTGTTATAAAAACTTGTTGCCTTCGATATGCACAATCGATAAACAGTAGTGTGTCGATTACATCAGCTATGATGGCTATCAAAACAATAGTTTATGACCTTGTCAGGTACAGTCAACTGTCTTATGTATATCTAATGCACGTACTTCCTTCGTGATCTGTATCAGCTCGTAGGTTATACCGTATGAATCGTATGTTCTTCTTTGGATATTTTTCATAGTATTTTCTTATGAATAAACCAGAATGGGCGGAGCAGATCAGTCGGACGGGCCCGACTGTAGAATACCCTGTACCCAATATTTTAATTATAATTATATAAAGCTGTCATACAAAACGTAGCAGCAATTTTTCTTCTTATTGTGTTATGTGCGCCAGCTTTAACGGCCGCGCTGCTAGAGGGCGAGCGAGTTGCCGACTGCAATATTGTTTCGCTAATAACTCCTGTGTTTATCAACCGATTTCAATGCGCTTTTCAGGATAGTTAAATATAATGAAAGAGAGTATATATTCCAAATAACAACATTCTATGTTCAATATTACGCTTGTTATTCGGTTTTTATCGATTAAGGCGTAAATGGGGCGTGGCATCCAAAATTTTAACAAAGCCTCATCTGCGTATGGCATAGACCTACAAGCTACTGAAAACAGAATTATTGTAAATAGCTCAGTGTCTCTTAAATTGGCGAATGTATTTTATTTCATACATTGTAGGCTACAGGGGCGTGGCATCCAAGATTTGAAATAAACTTGATCTGCGTATGGTACTCACCTTTCAAAAGAGACCAAAACGGCTTCTCTAGCTTCTATAGTTTAGAAAATCTCAGCGTTCATACAGACAGACAGACAGACAGACGGACAGACGGACAGACAGACAGACAGACGGACATGGCTAAATCGACTCAGCTCGTCTCCCTGATCAAGAATATATATAGTTTGTGGGGTCTGCCACGCCTCCTTCTGCCTGTTACATACATTCGCACAAAGTTATTAACCCTGTTTTTCCCATTTTTCAAATGGGCACAGGGTATAAAAAGGCAAAGTGCTTGATAATTTCATTTGTTAGCTTTCGGATTTAATCTTATCTGCGGCCCGGGCCTACGACAAAGTGTCGATACCTTTGGAACGATTCGCATTTCATTCTAGAAATTTTATAAATCATCACCGGAAGTGTAAACGTAAAACGGATCCAAGACGATACGTTCTTATCGCAACAGCCTATCTAGAAGACGTATACTATATATAGTATACATACGTCGCGAATTTATTTTTAACAAACTGATGTAAACCAAGCGACCATAATCTATCACGCGTAGCTTATCAATTGCAGGTGCGGTCCGTTGGATTCGCCAGAATTTGTTCGTTATTCATGGCAAACGGTCAAAAATACGATGGAACCTTGCGGCGATATATTTATGTATATTGCTGTAACGATATTGTAATACCCGGAATGATTTTGCAAATGTCCGACATTCGCCAGCCATTTCCGAGTCTTATCTGGACTCTATGACGTTGGTAGGGCCTTTAGTTCAAGTATTTATTTCAGGAATCGTAGCCGCAGCGTGTGCTTTAATAATTTTTACTAATAATAATACCTAGCATGTGGGCTTTGCTTCGATTCCAGTTCGATTTGAACTGTTGCAATCTGAAGGCCCGCATGGAAGTATTGTGGTACAGTTGCTACCGCAATATTAGCATTATAAGAATTTCAGATTGCAATTGCCATGTCTATTTTCGTTTCACTATTGACCCCTTTTTGCACTGCAAATGCGGGTGAATTGCGATAAACCTCAGAAAGAAAGCACAGAAATCATGCATATATTAAATACATAATTGGAAACGAGGGGGTTACAAATCACAAAAACAAATTATCGGGGTGCAATATTTAAATATATAGTATATAATTGATTCTCTTGAGTTCGCTTAAGTGTTTTGTTTCCCGCATTAGATCGATATTTGGTGCACACAAACAAGCCTTTATTATAATGATTATTATTATTATTTTTATTATAACTACTGTAACTCAATGCGAAATTCTTTTCTTCTATCTTTGCAGGTAAGTAAATCCAAGGGTTATTGCAAATTCAATTACAGTCGACGCTCTGTGTCACATGGCCCAGTTCCAGTTCCAATTACTGACCCCCTAAAACTAGCCCAGGCTCATGTAAGTGCCTCAGATACTCTAATGTAAACAAGGTCACTGCGGCCTTTGCATACCCCGCCATTTAGGCTGTTGGGTAGTTGCGATTGATGTGTTTTAAACGCGAATCTGACAAAGAAAATAATGTGAGAAATTTCTAAAGTAATATAGATCATTTGGAAATTTATAGAGTATATTTCATGAGTAGTATATTTATGGTTATTAAAATTTTTCAAAAGGTATTTTATATTGAAAACCCTATTGTTAAACTATCTAAAAACCTAACAAAGCTTTATAAAGCTTCAAGCGCTTTGGTTAGATGGAAAGACCATTAAAAAGCTGGTCACACTGTGACATTAGAATATCGTACGTTCTGATACCGATTTCAAAATGTTAAGACTTACTTCAGTTTTAGTGATTTACTT
>JAWNNJ010000804.1:7500-29384 GCA_035045125.1 Hypselothyrea guttata | reverse complement strand
GTTCAAAAATAAGAAACAATTAAAAAAATATAGGGATCCATGGCCGCTGTGTAAGTTGGAACTTAAGCTCCCCGTGTTTTCTGTTGATCCAGTCCGATATTTGCGGTATCAGGTTATGCGTCCATCGGCCTTTTGACGAGGTTTCCCATCTGGCCTGCCATTGACCTCAGCGTGGTTCTACCGTTCCCACGTTCCTCTGCCATTAAGTCAAACGGTACCGTACCCGTTACTATGTATCAACCCAAAAGTAAGCTGCTTTCTCAGTTGTTCTGTTTTGTCGCCGTCTGGTGGATTTTGGTGCGTTTCATGTCGATCTCCAGCTCCAAACTGTCAGCCGGAAATTATGCAGCGATTGCCAATGAGGCGATTCATAGCACTCATGGCACCCATCTATCAACCGCAAAGTATGCAACACCCGCCGTTCAACTTTATAAGGTTCGGGATTTAGCTGATAAGCGATAGAGTGTAGCTCATTGCAATCACCAACACTATCAGCCGTTATTGTTAGTCGTCATACGATTCTGAATTACATGCAATTTTTCGGTGCAACAACAGCGGGACGGTCCAAAGGTCATTCTGGATTGTCGGACCTGAGGGAAACTTGGAAAAATACATCTCCTACTTGTACGGGTGAGCACCAGAGAACTGCATCGGGTATACTCGGGAGAATGACTTGCCTAACGCATTGCAAAACAAATGGCTGCTACAGTTTAGTCTAGTATTATTTTCTAAGTCTTTTAACATATTTGATCTCTATCTGTTTCAAACATAATATTTTCAATATTTGAAATATCGAATCCATTAAACAAACTTTTTAGTTTTTTTAATATGTTGTCGCCCGTTGATCTTTCAAAATCCATTGACTTCATTCATAAAACTAGGTTAACGAATTTTAAATTCTTTCTTTGTTACGCCTAAAAAGTTCCGTTTTACATAATTGTCTGTCCACATGTCAATTGTGGCCGACGATCCCCCACTGCTCACAATCGTATTGATATCAGCCTTTAATGTTTCCTTTTTCTTCATGGCGCACTTTGTCACTTTCCGGGAAATGCTTGTTGGATCCGGTAGCATGTCTTCTACATCGACGTGCTCGCTGTAAGTTGCGCCGATCTTAATAAAAAATTTAACTAGTTTTAAAAAGCCTGAGCCGCAAACTGCTGAAAATGGCCGACAGTCTTCCGTTATCCAATTTGCGCATTTTTCAAAGGCCTCAGATTTGTCCAGCGGTGAAACCGTTTTTAGTGTTTGGGATTGCTTTAAGTTTTTGCAGCAGGTGTGCCTATTTAAATTTGATGTTTGGCTTGTGCTGTACTTTAAAACATTACGGCATGTGCGACAATAAACAAAGCCTTTTAGTATGGTGCCGTCTGGATTTAGAATTTCCCTTGCGCTGGCCAGATATTGCATAATTGCCGTTTAAAATGCAACATTCTTTGTCGGTTCGTCCTCCATGATAATGCTTGTTATGCCACCGACTCACAGTGGGGTATTTTACCCCAAAACTGTCGTTTAATTCAAGGGAGCAGTATTTGATGAAAGTTGTATTTTTCACCGATAGAATGGTTTATTGTAAGTAAAGAAAACTTGTTTTTACAATATTGGTGGAGCAATTTTATTTTTTGTTTTTTGTTGATTAGTTGCAAAATGTGAAAAACAAAAAAACAGTTTTAGTATGAACATTTTTTTTTTAAAGCTATCAATATGAAACGTAGCCAAAGTGAATTCCTCATCATTATACACAAACTGACCAAACTTGATCAAAATCGGACCACTATATCTTATAGATCTCATAGGAATTATAGGTAAAAATGGCCGAGAGAGGTCCGCATTGCTCTCATCAGAGCTATCGGATTCGCTGTTATAATGTTCCGGTGGTTTAAGTAAATCAATTGTTTCTGTAGGTAATTTATGTAATTTACTTTGAGTTAATTTTCTTTGACCAGATATTAGCGGATCTGATGTAATAAATAACCTATTAAGGAGGTCTTCGTTACATGCATTTCTGCTAATTTTTCTTGTATAATTATGCCTAAAGTTATTGAGATCCTTGTTTCTAACTTCCTGGGCTTCTTCAGACAATTGGCCCAATGGCAGTTAAGCAGTTTCTATTATTTCAGGCCCGTGATTTAAAATTTTATGCACAGTAGGGGGCATATTGTACCACGGATAGAGGGACACCAAATATTTCGCTGTCTCGTGTGCATAAGATCTGAATTTCACCGCATCAATTTCATGTCCGCAAGAAATGGCAGTCATTATGACATGAATTTCAGCAATTAGTGTTAAATCCACACCAGTTGTTGCTGCTCAGATATCGGCATTTTTAAAAAACCGAGCTGTATTACCATCATTGGAACTTCCAAATCCATACTTTGGCTGATCTATGATCAAACCAGTTTGGTATTTAAAAGCTTTTTGAATAATGGCTTTTCTTTCAAAAACAGTATCCCTGTCCTGCAGGGTTCTGACTTGCCATTTTTAGACCCTTTACTTTAAAAAAGTAAAAAGGGTCTATTAGTTTAGTGCAAAGAGGAAATGTGTGTACCACCCAGAAGGAGGCGTGGCAGACCCCATAAAGTATATATATTCTTGATCAGGACGACAAGACGAGTCGATATAGCCATGTCCGTCTGTCCGTCTGTCTGTCTGTCTGTCTGTCTGTCCGTCCGTATGAACACCTAGATCTCAGCAACTATAAGAGCTAGAGACACCATATTCGGCATTTAGATTCTCCTATTTCGCGAGCAGCACGAGTTTGTTTTAGATTTTGGATACCTCCCCCCCTTCCCCCGCAAACCGCAAAAAGCTACTGCAGCCACAGCTTTGAAGTTATTGACTTGTAATTTGGTACGTAACTAGCTTATGATATTTTCTATTAACCCTGTGAATTTCGTTTCGATCGGATAAGAAACAGCGAACATATGCCACAGACAATTTGCCGCACTAGGCAGAGGGGGGGTGGTGTGCCTTGCATACGCGGGTAGGTTAGTGTGCGTGCCTTTGACTGTGTTTGTTAAGGCATAAAGTTAAAGTAAAGGGTCTCCTACTGTCGGTTACGTCCGACTGTAGCCTCCGTCCCACTGATCTGCCCCGTCCATATATTTTTTTAATATTTTTTATTGGTAGCCTGTATGCTACAAGCAGGAGACATTCAAAAAATCTAATCCATCCATGCAACACCGATATTCCAAAACGTAAATTTTCAGTTTTAATTTTCCGCTCAATCATTTCATCAATGTTATTGAAATGGCGACTGGAAGATCCACATATATAACAGTTTTGTGTCGAAGTGGTTTCAATTAACGAGTTGCACACTTTTCCATCGATCATTGAAATAATGAGAATGTGCCGGACTTCAACCAATTCATTCTCAATTCTTGTTATTGAATTTGCCAAATTTTCAATTGCCAGAGAAACTCTTTCCTCTTCCTTTTTTGCAACTGCAACCGTTTCTTTTATGAATTCAATTTTAATAGGTCTTCAAAACCGTGTAGAGGAAGGTCGTGGATTTTGCCATACAATTTTATCTTGACACAACAATCTTAATGGCACAAAAGATGTAAAAAAAACGGAGGCGTCACTTGCATCAGCGTCACGAAATGCCTGCTTAAAGGAGCTATGGGCGGAGCTTCCATCAAAGCCCCACTTTGAGTACAGGGAACAGTTAGGAAACTCGTGATCATTCACAGTTTTAAAAACTTGGCTCCGCAGCAAAACAATTCGCTGAACTGTGTGGTCTAATAAAGCCTGTAAACAGTGATAGTAACGCTCGCTCTACAAGGGAAGCACTCCTGTTTCGCTGCCTGGATATAAGTGTAGCACGAAAATTTCTCCGGGGCCGCTTTTCTCACAACATTGTACTGGTGGCGTGTCATTTTTGCCTCAACCAGGACTCCCAAAGCATCTTCCTTAGATAATTTGGAATGCTCTTTCTGTACATAAATCCTTTTTTTGTACTTTGTGGCGGTACGGGGGGAAGACGTTGAAATGATATTAACTAATTGGGAAGCGCTAGTATTTCCAGCATTTCGCAATTGGACTTGTGTGGCAAAAGCAAGTTCTTCCAGTGGTGTACTTTCTCGCAAGTCTTGGGTCTTTCTGTACTTGGCCCTTAATCCGCTCTCAGCAAAGGCTAGCTCCCTACGGCCGCGTTTCGCCTCATTAACCGGAAATGCAAGCTTTAAATTTAGCCAGTCATCATACAAATACAATAATCGATGTACCTTACGAGATGCTCTTGTCCATCTAATTTTAAATGATTTAAAAAAAGATTGTAATGAGCTTTCAAACTCTAGGAAGTCCACAGGTGATAGCCGCTGCTTTCCATTATTTGAAAAAGCTCCAAATGAGTGAATTCCATCGTTTTCACCTTTCCTTCTGAGTGCTCCATTTCGACTACGGGTGGCTGTAAATTGTTGGTTCAGTTCCCAATCTGTTGATCAAAACCATATATATATTTTCTGCCTGCCAAAATATAAAGTAATTAACTTACCGCACTTTTCGTAAAATAAGTATTTTACTTTGTACAAATTCTCTAATTGTTTCACAATAGTCGCTAAATATTTGAATATTCGCTAAATATTCCTATTTGGTTGCACTTGTTAGGCCTCTCAATACCTTTTGTTTACATTTGATAAGCATGTAATCACAGATGCTTTTTTTCTCAATCTGGTTAGGCTTTAAAAGCTCAAAGGCCGACACAGGCACAACAACGTTAAGTCTAATGGAGATTGCAAAAATACAACTTTTTTGAGGTTTTTTTTATTGCACATAATTTAAAAATAATAAATCTTAACTTTTTTGAATAAAAATATTTTTAAAAATTACTTCAATACTTCAATTTATTTCAATTTTTTTTTCAAATTGCACAGAATAGTGAAATTTTGATTCATTGACCCCACTGCGACTATGAGAAGCAAACTGAAAATGTTCAGCAAGTGCACAATACGTTCGGGTCATGCCGAAGTAGGTAGCTCGGGCTGACTCGAACCGACCCATGCCGGTCGAACAGCAACAGTGTGATCAGACCATTGAACATTCTTTGCTGCTCAAACAAAAAGTTCGATCAAACCCAATCATGTACGAAACAAGCAGAGGCACTCGAACTGAAATTCGTTTCGAGCACACTCGCTTACGAGCCATTCAGTTTTGCTGAAGCAAAATTTATCGACACAAAAAATCCGATTCAATGATCGGGTATGATCGAAAAATTCTTGGTCGTTGCAGGTCTCTAGTGAGCACCACTTACGGGTCCAGATACCTTATAAACAACATTTGTTGCAGGCACAAGGCAGACGCAGACGGAGCACCACGAAAACGCGACCACGCACTCGTACTCACTCACTCGTAGCTGTGTGTGTGTGCTTCCAATTGTATTTGTAAGTATATACACATACACAAAGTAAAGGGTCTCCTACTGTCGGTTACGCAGCCCAGAATGTCCTCACACATATAACCAGGGATCTAGGCCTAGACCTGGCTATAATATCCGAGGCGAACAGTGACCACCACGCGACCATAGGCACGATAGGCCACGCAGTGCAACTCACGAGACGAGGGGGTGTTACACGATGGTGCCAGAGCTCCCTCAACGATGAGGCCCTACTCCTCACGATGAGCCAAGCCAGCACTAGTCGATATCTTCAGACTACACTCGTCACCAAGGTGTTGACGCTGCTGAACACGTGCAGCTCTAACGGCAGTAAATATATACATATATAATATTGGAAAGACTGGTTTATTAATAATAGCAAACCATGTTAGTAACAAAATAAACATTCTATTAAATGAATATGAAATAATATGAACGAGAACTAGTTCATTATTAGATATCGATATTTGCTATATCGATAACTATCCTCTTTGTCTTTGTATTCTCTCTATCTGATCGACAATCATGACCGCTGCGGCACGTACATTGAAAAATATAAAAATTACAAATATATTGAACAATCATTGTTTTTATTTATTGGAGGAGGCTGTAATCTTCAATTATGTTTTTCCATATTTAACTGCGCAGATAATATATGGCGGATACACTTGATCACGCCACTGCCAACTTGAGACTGTCAAACATACTTGCATCCCTGTCTCTCGCAGTGCAGTAACTCTCTCTCAAACCTCCAACCTTACGCAACATCTCTCTCTGTCAAACCTCTAACCTCACGCAACATCTCTCTCTCATACTCGCATCGAACTATCCTGACCATCTGGCGAATAGATGGAACAAAGCGTACTAACAAACAACCGTTAGAGTGCAGAGACGAGAATTGTCACTTGGTTTGATTTAATTATTTTACACTGACTACCATAATTTAAGATCCGACAAATACATACACAATTAAATTTGAAATTTACGTATGTTTGTTTGTATGTCTTAAATTGTGGTAGAGGCGTGACATCCAAAATTTGAAATAAACTTGTATGGTATACACCTTTAAAAAATGACCATAACGACTGATCTAGCTTTTATAGTGGCTGCGATCGACGCGTTCAAAGAGACGGATAGGCGGAAAGAAAGGGCTTAGTTTGTCACCCCGATCAAAAATATGTATACTTTGTGGCGTCTACCACACCTTTTTCTGCATGTAACATAAATTCTGTCAAAGTTAATTACCCTGTATTTCCCATTTTTCAATGGGTACCGGGAATAAAAAGCGACACAAGGAAAAGAAATAAAGAAACGGGAAAAAGAAAAGGGAAAATGACGCCGACCAAGGGTAACACAAAGAAAACTGCAACCGGCAAGGCCAACGCGAATGCCGCTCAACCCCTGCCACTGGGAGGCGTTGACGCCAATGCGCAGAGTATAAAGCATATAATATTCCAATTGAGGAACACGAGATCAAGCGCTCGGCCCTTGGCGAATTGAATTTTCCCTTCAATGCAAACAGCATCAACCATTTAAGTATTTTTGAATACTTTCTGTCCCTCGAACACGTGAGTCTCACTTATAAGAACTATATCATGGCGATTCAAGATGGTTTGAAAAAAAAAACCACAAATATTTCTGAAGAGAAATTTAACAGCAATTTCCTTGAATGGCCATAATACGCACATTCTCGAAATGCAAATGGCCAAGTTGGATATCCAATTCATATTGGATCATTAAGTACATACAGGCAATCTTAGCATCAAGCAAAAGCTACATTACAGTAAGCGACACAAAAAAAGCCGCACTCTCAATATGCACACATTTCTAAGTTTGGAGGCCTGGGGTTTCCATAATTGTTGGTCAAATCGGTTGATTATTTTTTTTACAAGTTAATGGAACATTTTTAAAGAAAAGCCCATTTAAATTTTTATTGTTTTGTTTGTTTTTTATATTGAATTATTTTGTTTTTCAAATCTACATAAATTTTACTGTTTTTCTGTTAAAATGAACTTCTTAAGTACAAAATTCATATTAATTATGATAACATCAAAATTCAACCAATACCAATTTTTTCAGAAGTAGTACTTCATTTACTATAAACCATGACTAATTTCAAGACAAATGAACTTAAAATGAATTTTTTTAATTAAAATTAATACTTAGAAGTTCTCTTTTTGGACTTGAATTCCAATTTTACCTTATTGGGCTTCGAATCCTATAAAAAAAATGCAAATATTCATCCTTGGTATTATCGTAAAATACTTGTTCTATACTTTCCATTAACTTTACCAGTATTTTGGGCTTCCGCTTGTTTATATTTTTACTCATAAGGGCACCGTCTTGGGAAATTTGTATGAGGTCGGGCAGTTTTCTGGCTAGTTTAAGGACTTGATGACAAATTTTTCCTTAAAAATGTCTATCTTTAGTTAGTCAGAGGTTAAACTTATTTTAATAACTTGTTTTGGTGACTCAAGGTCATCGAATTACTCTTAAAGAGGGCCCGATAGCAAGGTGTAGAATCATGCAGAAAAATATATATATAAAAAAAAGTATATAGATAACAAATTCATTTCAGGCACTGAGATATCTGCTCAAGAAGCCGTTTATTGTTGATTGGGTTTGCGTTTGTCTGATACGTCAAATGCAGAAGTATATATTAATACTGCATTATCAGAGCATCGTGTTGAGAAGCTCAAACCTAGAGAACAGCTACAAAATATGCCTCTGGATTCTACTGAAATATTAGTAGTAGGTCTACTCGACCACTATAGACAGCGACCCTATAGTCTCGGCCAAATTTTGCTGTCAAATATTCCTACACAAAAACCACAAGACCCGCTCGTCAAAATGGCGACAACGAAGATGTCGACGAGAATGAAGAGGTACGTGGCTTACCTAAGAATCGCACAACACAAATCTGATTTCAAATTACGACATCAAAATAATATACAAAAAACAGTCCTATTAGCCCATTGCAACAATACGAATCACATAACAAATTTTGAACAAGTAAGAGTATTACAACAAGAAAACTACAACAAACGACACGCTCTTGAAATGCTACCCATAATAAAAACACCAACAAACAAAAGACTGAATTACAAGACATACACTGAAAATTGCGCTCACTTATACTGACATTTACTTAGTTAAACAGATCAAAACTCCACGTCGAAAGAAGCAGACGTGTGCACACTTGCACATATGTATGTATATGTATACAGGGCAATAAATTAAAATAAATACAAATATGCAAACGATATGTTGTAACAACCAGTGACAGTGATAAATATATCGGCGATTAGTTATCGTTACGCGTTCATTCGGCTAACACGCATCTCTAGAAGTTTATTACTATTTTTTGTCGTAATTTTGTAATTTGATCGTCGAATTAAAAAAAAGTCCTGTAATTGTAAACTCTGGTTAAGGCAAAGCATTGCGTTAAGTCTGCGAAATAAAATGACAATAATTCTGATAAAAACATTCTGCACATCGTTTCGAATTGGAGGAAAATAGAATTTGAGGCAAAGTGCAGACAAATTAGTCAAAATTTTAATTTTATCAGGACAATGACCCCAAACATAAGGAGCTCAATGTACGTACATGGGTCCCTTATAATTGCCAAAAGGTGATAGATACACCTTCTCAGAGCCCCGACATGAACCCTATTAAAAGTTTGAGGGTTCATCTGAAAAAAAGTGGCAAAAAGGTAGCCCAAAAACCGTGCCGCCTTAAAAACGACAGTACTGGAATACCGTTGACCTTCAAAAGCTGGTTAATTCTATGCAAAATCGCATAAGGATTGTAGTTAAGGCTAGTGGGGGTCATACTAAATATTAAAATTAGTTTAAGATGGTATAAGTCCTTAAATATATTATAAAAACCAGAATATGCGGAGTCAGTCAGTCGGACGGACCCGACTGTCTTATACCCTGTGCCAAAGCTCGCGCTGCGCGCTCGCAAATACAATAATAAATGTATTTACATATTTTACATATAATTTAATTCATTTATATTTTGTGTTTATTAACCGATTTCAATGCGCTTTTCAAGATAGTTAAATATAATAGAAGAGAGTTTATGTTCCAAATAACAATATTCTAGGTTCAATATTACGCTTGCTATTTAACTAACCAACGTCAAATATTCAAACATACGCACAATTCAAGGGCCTAGCAACATGCTTGGTATTGCTATCCCTCTCGCACGTATAGCGGCTGCGCTTGGGTGTGACACATGCAATATTAGGAAGCTTGCATCTTTGCTTATAAACCGATTTCAATGCGCTTTTCAGGACAGTTAAATATAATACAAGCTTATGTTCCAAATAACAACCTTCTATGTTTAATATTACGCTTGTTATTCAACTTTTTATGTTCAAATATATGGACGGGGCAGATCAGTACGACGGAGGCTACAGTCGGACGTAACCGACCGTAGGAGACCCTTTACTTTAAGTATATGTACATACAAACACAATCAGACGCACAAACACTAAGCTACCCACGTATGCAAGCCACACCACCCCCCCCTCTGCCTAGTGCGGCAAATTTCCATTTCGCTGTTTCTTATCCGATTGGAACAAAATTCACTGGGTCAATAGAGAATGTCATAAACTAGTTACATACCAAATTACAAGTCAATAACTTTTAAGCTGTGGCTGCAGTAGCTTTTTGCGGTTTGCGGGGGAAGGGGGAGAGGTATCCAAAATCTAAAACAAACTCGTGCTGCTTACTGATTGGGAGAACCTAAATCCCAAATATGGTGTCTCTAGCTCTTATAGTTGCTGAGATCTAGGTGTTCATACAGACGGACAGACGCACAGACGGACAGACGGACAGACAGACAGACGGACAGACGGACATGGCAAAATCGACTCGTCTTGTTGTCCTGATCAAGAATATATATACTTTATGGGGTCTGCCACGCCTCCTTCTGCCTGTTACATACATTTCCTCTTTGCACTAAGTTAATAGACCCTTTTTACTGTTTTAAAGTAAAGGGTCTAAAAACACGAGGTTGTGTGAGTTTTATTGATTTTTGGGCATAAAGGAGGCGTGACATCCAATTTTCGAACCAAACTTGGTCTGCGTAACCTATCTATAGCAACCAAAACGGCATCTCTAGCTTTTGTAGTTGCTGAGATCGACGCGTTCATCCAAACGGACAGACAGACGGAAGAATTTTGTTATTCAGAAATTGCTGTAGAAAATTTACATATGTATGAATAATTTATAATATGTTATTTAAAGATGCTGTAAAAAATAAAAATGTATGATATCCATAATTAAAAATTAATTGCTGCACACACTTCTGTAAAAAATAAAAATAATATGAATAATTGTATACGAGCATTACGATTGTTAACAATAAAATTTGCTGAAAAATGAATATAATATGTCCATATTTATTATGAATAATATATATAAAAATAATAAATAAAAAAAAACAAACACACAGGTGCATATGCTTCACACGCACCTACAAGAATCTACAAACAACCGTGGGAACTTTTTTTGCAGCAAGCAAAGCCGCCGACAAAGACAGCAACATCGCACAATGGCCGAGCCACAGCCGAAGTACGCAACTCTTCGCACAAGCGAATCCGAAATTCCCAACAACAACTTTGACGAAGACCAAACGTCAATGAACGTCGCAAGTTGATACCCTATTCATTGAATTGCTAAATTCTAGCGGCAGCGGAATATATGCAAATTAGAGAGGGTATCAACATCGCGACTCTTAATGTGCGCTGATCGCCAATGCCCAGCATCGAAACACAAAACTGAAATTAGAATCAAAGTAGCAATCGATGACTCATCATTGAGAACTGGCAATGCGCATTTTGCGGAGAACACGAATAAGTCCGTGCTCTCAGTTCAAAAGTCGGCAGTCGACTGACGTGCGTTTGAAGCGCGTTCGTAGCGAGCTCGTTTGCAACCATTCCTATACATTTTCAAGGCGGCTGTTCGGTTGCGTGTTCGATTCGCACAGGTTGCATGTTGCCGGGACGCGATCGTCGAGATTTTTGTGAAACCACTTTTTTTGGCTGTTTGACGCCCAGTGCTGCCAGATTTTTTGGGCCAAAAGTGGCTAAAATTGACGAACAAAGTGGCTAAAAATGGCTAAATGGTTTTTTCAATTATTATTAGTTGAAATACGGCAAATTTTGATGAACAAGCAAAAAAAAAAAAAAGGTCTTCTTCATACAATTTGAAGGCACTTACACGAGTGAAGTAGTAAAATCTAGTCCCAATTTGAACGCAGCAATATCAAACCGAAATTTGTGTTCAAAAGTGCAAATGAACAAAATGGCTAAAAGTGGCTAAATGAAACCAAAAAGTGGCTAGATTTGTGGTGATAGCATTTCCGAAAAAAAAGTGGCTAACCCGATCAAAAAGTGGCTAGATCTAGCCACAAAGTGGCTAAATTGGCAGCCCTGTTGACGCCTCTATGTATTGAGTGCTTAGTGGTATAACTATAGCTTAAGTACTGTGTGTAAAGACTTTTTTGACACTGTCAAAAATGTGGAAACGGAAATTTTGTTCCTTAAAAATGTTTTCTTCGGTTATTTTGTTTTTATTTTTGTATATACTTATTAAAAATAATTCAATTTTAATAAAAGTGAAATGAGAATCAAAAGCGAAGTCGTTTCATTTTGCTTCGACTGCGACTTCGTGTTTTTTCCGAACATGCAACATGTGTGAGTCAAACACGCAACCGAACATCCGCCTTGAAGCTGTGCAGTGTTGCCAGTTTAGCCTATTTCAGGCTAGATCTAGCCTATTTTTAAATGATCTAGCCTATAAAATTTGTAAATAGCCTATAGCCATAAATCTAGCATATTTTTAAAAATATTGTAGCATATTTTTATACCATGTACCCATTGAAAAATGAGAAAAACAGGGTTAATAACTTTGTCATAATGTATTTAACAGGGTGAAGGAGACGTGCCAGACCCCACAAACTATATACAGCCATGGCCATAGAAATAGCACACTTAAAATTGACAACTTTGTCCGATCATAACTGGCTTGTTATACATCCAAAATTCATAATTTTGGTCTTAAATGATAAGTCTTGTATTTTATATCATTCACAAATATTACTTTTATGTTATGTTTACCGTTTTTTATTTATTTTTTTCGAGAGAGGTCATTTGGCTTGGCCATACTTTTTAATAGGGGCATCTGACTCCAATTTTCGTGGCATTTTCACTTAAATATTGTTAAATTATTTAGGTATATTATAAAATTGATTTAATAACTCCAAAATGGGTAGTGGACGGCGAGCCGCGGCGTTTCCCGGTTGCGAAGAAGAGTCTTGCTGTTATAATGAAATTTTCCAAGAATTTGGTATCCCAAAATTGATAGGCTAATGCCTCGTCCCAAAAGATGCAGAAAATTTGTCAACAACTTGGGACTAATACAACCAAAATATCTGTCTTAATAGAAAAGACAATTTTGTAACCTGTTTAATTGAATAAAGGCATTAAAATTCGTATAACTTGGTACATTTTCGTGCATTTTAATGTATAGCTTGTTTTTTAGCATATTTTTTTTATTTTTGGCCTATTTTAGCCTATTTTTACGCAAAATCTAGCCTATTGAGGCGCTCAGTACCTGGCAACACTGAAGCTGTGTAGAAATGGTTGTACCACGTCAGTCGGCTACCGACATTTGAACTGAGAGCACGGGCCTATTCGGGTTCTCCGTCCAACGGCTCTTGTCAGTTTTCAATGCTGACCAGCGATTACGATAAAGATTTTTTTTTTTTTATATATTTATTTACATTGGCCCATGGGGCAATTAATGAAATTGGGTGAAACGTTGGGCAGGGTGATGAACTTATGTGTGTATATAAAATTCGATAAAAATTTTTATTTTTATTACATATAAACTTGTTTGTATTTTACTTGTGGTATACTCTTACTGTAGTGTAGTAATTTATACCATAGTGAATTATAATCATTTCAAGTTATATATATATATACAAGTGTATATATTTATTCCCAATGAATAGAGTTATTATTAATATTGACGTTATATTGGTCTGTTCAGTGGAATTGTATTTTAATATACAAGTTTACTGTTAGTTGAATTTGAATGATTTGCTTTGCGCAGGGGGTTGGTGTTGTTATACCCTGTGCCCATTTGAAAAATGGGAAAAACAGGGTTAATAACTTTGTCAGAATGTATGTAACAGGCAGAAGGAGGCGTGGTAGACCCCACAAACTATATATATTCTTCTTCTTCTTGATCAGGATGACTAGCAGAGTCGATATAGCTCTGTCTGTCTGCCTGTCCTTCTGTCCGTCCGTCCGTGTGAACGCTGAGATTTTGGAAACTACAAAAGCAAGAACAGCCATCTTGATTGCTATCAGTAGATGTATTCAATACGCAGATCAAGTTTATTTCAAATCTTCGATGCCACGCCCCCTTTACGCCCAAAAATCAATAAAACTCACACAACTTCGTGTTATTTAACATAAAAAGTTAAATAACAAGCGTAATATTAAACATAAAAGATTGTTATTTGGAACATAAGATCTCTTGTATTATATTTAACTATCCTGAAAAGCGCATTGAAATCGGTTAATAAACAAAGAAGATATAAGCTACGCAATTGGCAGCGCATCCCAGCAGCGCAGCAGTAGCAGCGATGCGCAGCTGGCGCACGTAAAAAGGGAAGAAGAAGAAGTTCTGCTGATACGCTTAGAGTGAAAGTTTTATAAAATTGTATATAAAATAAAGGGCACAGGGTATTCTACAGTCGGGCCCGTCCGACTGATCTGCCCCGTCCGACTGATCTGCCCTGTCCAAATTTTTGTTGTTGTTGAAATTTCATGCGGATTGTTGTTGGGTTTTCCAGATACATGCATTGAGAGAAATCAATTGTTTTTAGACCCTTTACTTTAAAAAAGTAAAAAGGGTCTATTAGTTTAGTGCAAAGAGGAAATGTGTGTAACAGACAGAAGGAGGCGTGGCACACCCCATAAAGTATATATATTCTTGATCAGGACGACAAGACGAGTCGATATAGCCATGTCCGTCTGTCCGTCTGTCCGTCTGTCTGTCCGTCTGTATGAACACCTAGATCTCAGCAACTATAAAAGCTAGAGACACCATATTCGGGATTCAGGTTTCCCTATTCAGTAAGCAGCACGAGTTTGTTTTAGATTTTGGATACCTCCCCCCCTTCCCCATCAAACCGCAAAAGGCTACTGCAGCCACAGCTTTAAAGTTATTGACTTGTAATTTGGTACATGACTAGCTTATGACATTCTTTATCGACGCTGTGAATTTTGTTTCGATCGGATAAGAAACAGCGAAATGGAAATTTGCCGCACTAGGCAGAGGGGGGATGGTGTGCGTTGCATACGCGGGTAGCTTAGTGTTTGTGCGTCTGATTGTGTTTGTATGTACATATACTTAAAGTAAAGGGTCTCCTACGGTCGGTTACGTCCGACTGTAGCCTCCGTCGTACTGATCTGCCCCGTCCATATATTTGAACATAAAAAGTTGAATAACAAGCGTAATATTAAACATAGAAGGTTGTTATTTGGAACATAAGCTTGTATTATATTTAACTGTCCTGAAAAGCGCATTGAAATCGGTTTATAAGCAAAGATGCAAGCTTCCTAATATTGCATGTGTCACACCCAAGCGCAGCCGCTATACGTGCGAGAGGGATAGCAATACCAAGCATGTTGCTAGGCCCTTGAATTGTGCGTATGTTTGAATATTTGACGTTGGTTAGTTAAATAGCAAGCGTAATATTGAACCTAGAATATTGTTATTTGGAACATAAACTCTCTTCTATTATATTTAACTATCTTGAAAAGCGCATTGAAATCGGTTAATAAACACAAAATATAAATGAATTAAATTATATGTAAAATATGTAAATACATTTATTATTGTATTTGCGAGCGCGCAGCGCGAGCTTTGGCACAGGGTATAAGACAGTCGGGTCCGTCCGACTGACTGACTCCGCATATTCTGGTTTTTATAATATATTTAAGGACTTATACCATCTTAAACTAATTTTAATATTTAGTATGACCCCCACTAGCCTTAACTACAATCCTTATGCGATTTTGCATAGAATTAACCAGCTTTTGAAGGTCAACGGTATTCCAGTACTGTCGTTTTTAAGGCGGCACGGTTTTTGGGCTACCTTTTTGCCACTTTTTTTCAGATGAACCCTCAAACTTTTAATAGGGTTCATGTCGGGGCTCTGAGAAGGTGTATCTATCACCTTTTGGCAATTATAAGGGACCCATGTACGTACATTGAGCTCCTTATGTTTGGGGTCATTGTCTTGATAAAATTAAAATTTTGACTAATTTGTCTGCACTTTGCCTCAAATTCTATTTTCCTCCAATTCGAAACGATGTGCAGAATGTTTTTATCAGAATTATTGTCATTTTATTTCGCAGACTTAACGCAATGCTTTGCCTTAACCAGAGTTTACAATTACAGGACTTTTTTTTAATTCGACGATCAAATTACAAAATTACGACAAAAAATAGTAATAAACTTCTAGAGATGCGTGTTAGCCGAATGAACGCGTAACGATAACTAATCGCCGATATATTTATCACTGTCACTGGTTGTTACAACATATCGTTTGCATATTTGTATTTATTTTAATTTATTGCCCTGTATACATATACATACATATGTGCAAGTGTGCACACGTCTGCTTCTTTCGACGTGGAGTTTTGATCTGTTTAACTAAGTAAATGTCAGTATAAGTGAGCGCAATTTTCAGTGTATGTCTTGTAATTCAGTCTTTTGTTTGTTGGTGTTTTTATTATGGGTAGCATTTCAAGAGCGTGTCGTTTGTTGTAGTTTTCTTCCATACTTTGGCTGATCTATGATCAAACCAGTTTGGTATTTGAAAGCTTTTTGAATAATGGCTTTTCTTTCAGAAACAGTATCCCTGTCCTGCAGGGTTCTGACTTGCCATTTTTAGACCCTTTACTTTAAAAAAGTAAAAAGGGTCTATTAGTTTAGTGCAAAGAGGAAATGTGTGTACCACCCAGAAGGAGGCGTGGCAGACCCCATAAAGTATATATATTCTTGATCAGGACGACAAGACGAGTCGATATAGCCATGTCCGTCTGTCCGTCTGTCTGTCTGTCTGTCTGTCCGTCCGTATGAACACCTAGATCTCAGCAACTATAAGAGCTAGAGACACCATATTCGGCATTTAGATTCTCCTATTTCGCGAGCAGCACGAGTTTGTTTTAGATTTTGGATACCTCCCCCCCTTCCCCCGCAAACCGCAAAAAGCTACTGCAGCCACAGCTTTGAAGTTATTGACTTGTAAATTGGTACGTAACTAGCTTATGATATTTTCTATTAACCCTGTGAATTTCGTTTCGATCGGATAAGAAACAGCGAACATATGCCACAGACAATTTGCCGCACTAGGCAGAGGGGGGGTGGTGTGCCTTGCATACGCGGGTAGGTTAGTGTGCGTGCCTTTGACTGTGTTTGTTAAGGCATAAAGTTAAAGTAAAGGGTCTCCTACGGTCGGTTACGTCCGACAGTAGCCTCCGTCCCACTGATTTTTATACCCTGTGCCCATTTGAAAAATGAGAAAAACAGGGTTAATAACTTTGTGCGAATGTATGTAACAGGCAGAAGGAGGCGTGGCAGACCCCACAAACTATATATATTCTTGATCAGGGAGACAAGCTGAGTCGATTTAGCCCTGTCTGTCTGTCTGTCTGTCTGTCTGTCCGTCTGTCTGTCTGTCTGTATGAACGCTGAGATTTTCTAAACTATAGAAGCTAGAGCAGCCGTTTTGGTCTCTTTTGAAAGGTGTATACCATACACCTATAAGATGCTGTACAAAATAAAAATGTATGATATCCATAATTTAAAATCAATTGCTGCAAACACTTCTGTAAAAAATAAAAATAATATGAATAATTGTATACGAGCATTACGATTGTTAACAATAAAATATGCTGAAAAATGAATATAATATGTCCATATTTATTATGAATAATATATATAAAAATATAGGGACGGGGCAGGTCAGTGGGACGGAGGCTACAGTCGGACGTAACCGACCGTAGGAGACCCTTTACTTTGATTATATGTACATACAAACACAATCAGACGCACACACTCCAAGCTACCTGCGTATGCAAGGCACACCACCCCCCCTCTGCCTAGTGCGGCAAATTGTCTGTGGCATATGTTCGCTGTTTCTTATCCGATCGAAACAAAATTCACAGCGTCGATAGAGAATGTCATAAACTAGTCAAATACCAAATTACAAATCGCTTTAAAACTGTGGCTACGGCAGCTTTTTGCGGTTTGCGGGGGAAGGGGGGGAGGTATCCAAAATCTAAAACAAACTCGTGCTGCTTACTGATTAGGAGAACCTAAATCCCAAATATGGTGTCTCTAGCTCTTATAGTTGCTGAGATCTAGGTGTTCATACAGACGGACAGACAGACAGACGGACAGACGGACAGACGGACAGACGGACAGACGGACATGGCTATATCGACTCGGCTTGTCGTCCTGATCAAGAATATATATACTTTGTGGGGTCTGCCACGCCTCCATCTGGGTGTTACATACATTTCCTCTTTGCACTAAACTAATAGACCCTTTTTACTTTTTTAAAGTAAAGGGTCTAAATAATAAAAAAAACAAACACACAGGTGCATATGCTGCACACGCACCTACAAGAATCTACAAACAACCGTGGGAACTTTTTCTGCAGCAAGCAAAGCCGCCGACAAAGACAGCAACATCGCACAAAGGCCGAGCCACAGCCGAAGTTCGCAACTCTTCACACAAGCGAAACCAAAATTACCAACAACAACTTTGACGAAGCCCAAACGTCAATGAACGTCGCAAGTTGATACCCTATTCACTCAATTGCTAAATTCTAGCGGCAGCGGAATATATGCAAATTAGAGAGGGTATCAACATCGCGACTCTTAATGTGCGCTGATCGCCAATGCCCAGCATCGAAACACAAAACTGAAATTAGAATCAAAGTAGCAATCGATGACTCATCATTGAGAACTGGCAATGCGCATTTTGCGGAGAACACGAATAAGTCCGTGCTCTCAGTTCAAAAGTCGGCAGTCGACTGACGTGCGTTTGAAGCGCGTTCGTAGCGAGCTCGTTTGCAACCATTCCTATACATTTTCAAGGCGGCTGTTCGGTTGCGTGCTCGACTCGCACAGGTTGCATGTTGCTGGGACGCGATCGTCGAGATATTTGTGAAACCACTTTTTTGGCTGTTTGACGCCTCTATGTATTGAGTGCTTAGTGATAGAACGTTGAAACTCGGAATATATACTCTTGTGTATAATAGTTACCTATCCTGAAAAGCGCATTAAAATCGGCCAATAAACACAAGAGATATGAACGAAACAATATTACAGGCGTTACGCCGCTCGCCCTTTAGCAGCGCGGCCTATAAAGCATGGCATACACAAAATGGAAGAAGAAGAATTGCTGCTACGCTCCGTGTGATAGTTTTAAAAAATTATATTTAAAATATAGGGCACAGGGTATTCTACAGTCGGGCCCGTCCGACTGATCTGTCCCGTCCGACTGATCTGCCCTGTCCAAATTTTTTTATCTTATTGTAAAACAGAAATTAATTATAATAATAGCATACAATGTTTTTAAAGCCAGAGCAACTGGGCCCTTCAGGCTGGGTGTGGTTTTTTAATTTTGTATATTTAGGAGTTTAATGATTTTGATGAAATATGCGATATTTTTTTGAGTGGCTTCTGCAATTAGTAAGTTTAGTGTGGGAGTGTTAAGGGATGTGCAAAGGTTGATAATGGGCACCTCTGCTCTAGGAACTAGTGCAGCTACTTTTGGTAATAAGCTACATGTATGTACACCGTACGTCAAGTTTATTTCAAATTCGGATAAACTCCCCTCATGCCATACTATTATATATAAGTATTCTGAGAAGCTTATTAGAATCGGTTAACACACACAGAAATTATTAAAAAAACAATATCGCAGTCTTTGCCCATTAAAGCATGGTACCAGTGATGCCAATTTTTGTCGAGAAAAACGCTAAAAAAAATTTGCAAAAAAAAATATATATATATAAACTTAAAGAGCACAGAGTATTCAATAGTCGGGCTGTTTAGTTTTCTGGCTTTTTTTTTTTAAGGTTTAAAGTATAGCGCACAGGGTTTTCAACAGTTGAGCGCGCCCGACTGATCAGCGTATGGACCACGCTGATTTGCTTGCTGTCGTTTGTTTTTGTAAAGGTTTAATCTTTGGCTGCTGTGGATAATTGCAGGCTTAAGCAGGCGCATTAAAGCCATTACGCTGACTGCCGCAAACGGGCAATTTAGATTTATTCTAATTAGTGGCTCAGCAGCGGCGACAACAACCACAATTCAAATGCTAATCAAAGCCCCGGATACAGGGGACACGTGTCTTGAAAAATGTCGCATCTTAGGCGATGAAGATGTCTGGAGAATTCCATTGAAATCGACAGCCGACAAACGGCAGCAGCTGCTTTCATTTCCTTTCGCTATTTTTCAGTTTTTTCCCTTCCTTATTCCCCTTCTTCTTCTTCAAACAGGCCCATGCCTGTTTGCTGCACCGCTGTGCCCCTTGCCACAACCTATTGAGCACGCGGCGCCTGCGCCCTCTTCCTCAATTAAACACTTATTGCCTATATGTTCTTAATGATTCTTAACGTATGCACTTTATAAATACCTGTGAGTTAAAGTCCAAAATTTCAAAAATTTACACCACAAAGTTGCCAAATGGAATTTTTACGTGCTCATGTCGCTGTGGTTTGAGACTCGAAAGACTTTTAATTTTGGGCCATCTTTATCGCTAATATTTATTAATATGCGAGTTAAGACTCTGCGTATTATGATAGAAAATATGTAAGGCGGAACTGTCGATTAAGTGATCAATATGTGATCGCAACAATTTTTCAGTCCGCAATTTCTCCTTATCACTAACTTGATAAGCGCTAGGTGGATTAAAATTTTCAATAATAAACAATCCTAATTCAGTTGTCGCTCGACTGCAAGCTACATATATAGCAGCACGTTTCATTGTGCGACCGATGTGGAACCCGACTTTGTAATATGTTGCTCCCTTGCTTTTGGGGATAGTTATACCTTCTGCAGGAACAACTGAAAACTGTCAAAGGTCAATGTTAACTTGGTCACTACCACTAAACTGAAAACTTTGAACAATATTCTGAATTGTGGTCCATAGAGGTTCTGTACGGTGAGTACATTTGGAACGAACAGTTTCCCCTACACTATCTTCTGAAAATTTCATCCATAAAACTGTTGGAAAGTTGGATGCATCGAAATCTATTTGCATCAATACACCTGATGCCCCATTAACTAAACCATCTTCCGTATATACATTGTCCGTCATCATGTATTTGGCTGTGGTCTTCAACAAAAGTAAAGTACACAGCCCCTGCGTTTCGGATGTTTTAAAATGTTTAACTAATCTAAGCTTATTCTGTTTATCTGCTGCGCTCAAATGTACAGCTGTTATACTGTCTTCAGCGGTACAAAAATATTGCTAAACTGATTAAACTCATCTACCTCTTTGTTACTGGTAAACAAATGAATAGCATCATCAGGAACTTCTGATGGCTGGCAAATTCTGAACCTGATAAGGGAAATATCATCGGGAGTCAGAGCAGCCTCTGAAACTGGATTGGCCTTCGCCAAATCTTAGCGAATCTTCAACAGACCTTGACTCTGACGAGCCGTTGGCGAACTACGTGCGCAGGTCATCACTCCAAAGGGAAAGAACTGCTTCTCCACCTGCTAAGAAGTGCAAGATTGCAGAGCAGCCTCTGAAACTAGATTGGCCTTCGCCAAATCTTAGCGAATCTTCAACAGACTATGACTCTGACGAGCCGTTGGCGAACTACGTGCGCAGGTCTTCACACCGAAGGGAAAGAACTGCTTCTCCACCTGCTAAGAAGTGCAAGATTGCAGAGCAGCCTCTGAAACTGGATTGGCCTTCGCCAAATCTTAGCGAATCTTCAACAGACCTTGACTCTGACGAGCCGTTGGCGAGTTACGTGCGCAGGTCATCACTCCGAAGTGGCTCCCAAGCTAAGAGAAACTCTGAGAAAGACGAAAGAACTGCTTCTCCACCGGCTAAGAAGCGCAAGATTGCAGATCGGCCTCTGGTAATAAAGGACGAACCCGATGATGATTCAACAGATTCGGAATCGTCTGGAAGTTCCTCTTAGAGCGATGACTGTGAAAACATATTCCGCCATCGATATAAAAAATATATAAAATATAAAAAAATATTTAACATGAGTTCGTTGCAACTTCATTTCTCACTGTGTATACTATGCCATATTTATACAGAGTCGGCCAACTGCAGAGTTGCTGTTGTTGGACCTGTAGGTGCTTTTTTTTTTTGTCTTTTTTGTAATTGTAATTTAAACAAAAGTAAATGTGTTTTTATGACCTTTTCTAGAATTTCCCCCTTTT
>JAWNNJ010000804.1:0-2500 GCA_035045125.1 Hypselothyrea guttata | reverse complement strand
ATCTCAAAAATCTCGAAAACGATAAGCGCCACAGCAGCCACAATAAAAGCGCTACTGACTTGTAATTTGGCATGTTCTCCACCGATGCTATACATTTATTTATGATTTGAATTAGAATTAGCGAAGATATGCAAGAGACAATTTTTTTCAAAATGCGTATATGTGCCACTGCTGCCACAATAATAAAGCTACAAACTTGCAATTTGGCATTTATGGAGCCTACAGAATAATCCGTCGATGTTGTGAATTACATTAAAAACGGACAAGAAACAGCGAAGTTATGTAACAGACCATTTTTTTTATAAATGTAAGTAAGTCCCACAATAGCCACAGTTTAAAAGCTACAGACTTGGGATTTGGCATGCACGCAGCCTTTGGCTTTATTCGTCAATGCTGTGAATTACATTGCCAACGGAAAAGAAACAGCGAAGATAGCGCAGACAGAGAAGCCACCTATATCTTGCAGACTATAAGAGCTATAAATACCATTTTTTGGTATTTGTGTTTTCCTATGCAGCCATCAGATCAAGATAGTTTGGGTTTTTTGATAACTCCTTCCATTCTTTCGCTAACCGAAAAACCAAATTAGCAACAGTTTTCATTTTTAAATCTACAGTTTAACAGCTAATGACTTAGGATATAGTATGTACGTAGTATATGTCAATCTCCACCAATACTGTGAATTACATCACGATCGGATAAGAAACAGCGAAGAAAACACAAAATACAGGGTCTCCTACAGTCGGTTGCGTCCGACTGTAGCTCCGTCCTTACTGGTTTTTTTATTGACTCCCATCCTCCCTACATATGCTTGTACTATTATATTAACCAATATACATATTGATGCACACCATGTGTATTATAACATTGATACATATAATTCCATGTGGTTATATTATTCAATAACCACACAATATGTATGCAATATTAATATTATACACATATATAAATTTTCACATATGTCGAGTATATTGCGTATTATAATAATAATACAATAATTCAAATCCATTACTGCCAACCGACATACTCAAAAATAACATTATTCACATGTTAACATTATATGAGACATCGAGTTAGGTGCGCACACACTGCTCACCATATATAGGTTTTTGCGGATCGAGCTCTTATTGAGTGCAGACGTGCCTACGGACCGCCGCTAACGCAAGCAGAAGTTTTTCAACAACAACAACAACATTTACAGTTACCTGCGCTGAGCTTATCAGCAAGCCGCGCTGTGATTGGTCGCTGCAATCGCGTGAGCGAGCTGCAGCATAAATTGTTTACGTGCCGTGTGCAAAAGCAACGGCACACCCACACATACATACGCACTCGCTTGTGCGTGTTATCGCTACGCGTAAAGCATCCAGCAAACAACAACAACACAACTAAGCACTAGTTGCGTAAGCTTGCCTGGCAGGCAGCTTACCCGCCTCTTCCCCCCCGGTCTCCTCACCCTCGCCATGGATTGGCAAGCCGCGCCAAGTGCTAGGCTGCCTATCAAGCCAAGCAACACCAGCAAGAGGAAGAAGACCGCTACCTCCAATACCGATTCCGATGATTCCTCTGGCCCATCTGAGCCGGGTGAAGTCAAACGCAAACCCTTACGTAAGTCCCCTCACTACACTGCATCGGCTTTGCTTGATGGACCAAGCACTAGTAAAGCAGCCATGGCGGCCCTAAAGAGCAACCGATTTGCAGCCCTATCAACTGACGATGACGACGAGGAATTTATGGACACAGAAGACGAGCTGGAAATGAAATCGGGAAAACCTGTGAAACCCACCATCAAGAAGCGAGTCGCAGAGCCCAAGGTTATCAGGCCGCCCCCGATTTTCATACCAGACGTGACCAATTATAAAGCCCTGACCACCTCCATAGCCGCTGTCCTCGGCAATGACGTCGAGGTAACTTACAAGACGACCACGAACAACAACGTCAGAGTGATGACCCCGGACAAGGCTAGCTTCTCTGCTCTGAAGAACTATCTCAACGAAACCAACAAGAGATACCACACATTCCAGCCTCGCGATGAACGCGCCTACCGCATCGTAATCAAGGGCCTTCACTACTCTACCGAGCTGGACGACATCAAAGCAGGGCTCAATCTCCAAGGGCACATGGTCAGAGATCTCTACAACCTCACCCAGAAAGCCACAAAAAAACCCCTGAACATATTCTTTGTGAACCTGGAACCGGCCAAGAACAACAAGGAGGCATTCCAGATCAAACGCCTATGCAGCTCCGTGGTGACTATAGAGCCCCCTATCAAGTTTAATGATGTGCCTCAGTGCTATAGATGCCAGGGATTTGGGCACACCCAGCGTTACTGCCATCTGGAGCGCAGATGCGTGAAATGCGGAGCCGGACACTCCTCTACGGACTGCAAGAAGAGCGCCAGTGAACCAGCTTACTGCCTTCACTGCCAAGGCCCACACGCTGCCTCCTACAAGGGATGCCCAGCCTACAAGAAGGCCAAAAGTTTGCTAGCTCCTAGGCAGCC
>JAWNNJ010000803.1:0-21772 GCA_035045125.1 Hypselothyrea guttata | reverse complement strand
ACTAGGTGGGCTGATAAGTCCCCGGTCTGACACATAGATGGCGTCGCTAGTATTGAATGCATATTATTTTTATATAGTACTAACCTTCAAATGATTCGTGTCAAAATTTGACGTCTGTCAGTCAATTAGTTTGTGAGATAGAGCGTCTTTTGTGAAGCAACTTTTGGTATTGTGAAAAAAATGGAAAAAAAGGAATTTCGTGTTTTGATAAAATACTGTTTTCTGAAGGGAAAAAATACAGTGGAAGCGAAAACTTGGCTTGATAATATGTTTCCGGAGTCTGCCCTAGGGAAATCAACAATAATTGATTGGTATGAAAAATTCAAGCGTGGTGAAATGAGCACGGAGGACGGTGAACGCAGTGGACGCCCGAAAAAGGTGGTTACCGTCGAAAATATCAAAAAAATCCACAAAATGATTTTGAATGACCGTAAAATAAAGTTGATCGAGATAGCAGAGGCCTTCAAGATATCAAAAGAATGTGTTGGTCATATCATGCATCAACATTTGGATATGCGGAAGCTCTTTGCAAAATGGGTGCCGCGCGAGCTCACATTTGCCCAAAAACAACAACGTGCAGTACTACGAAGGAGTGCTACCAAAATGGTATCAAAAAATTGGAAGGTCGTTATAATCGTTGTATCCCTCTTGAAGGGAACTATGTTGAATAATAAAAACGAATTTTGAAAAAAAAAAGTGTTTTTCTTTGTTAGACCGGGGACTTATCAGCCCACCTGTTACGATGCTTGAGTTTTTTGCAATTTTGAAGCACCATTGTAGGCGAAATAAAAAACAGTTTTATGTAAATCCATTCGGCATAAAATCTTCGTTTTCGGATCCATTTTCTTAACGTGTGGCAATAGGCTCAGAAAGAAAGCCATGTCTTCATCGTCAGCTGGAATCTTGTTTTTGGTTCTAACAGTTCCAACTTTTTTCGATGTTATTATGGCTCCGTTTAAGCCTTTTGGTAGGAGGATCTTGTTGGGTGGGCGTGCTCACTTCAAACGTGCTTAAATCGAGTTCCTCGTCAAATGCCGGCTTCATATCAACACTGCTGCAATCTTCCATAATATTCATATCCAATTCGTTGAATACTTTGTTGCGACATAAATTACCAGAAGACTGGCGGCACATTATCTGGTCCTTTACAAAACTCATTGACGAGAAATGAATCCACTGAGAACACATTTCGTTAAATGAACCAGGTCCAGGGTCGCCAGAACGTTCCAGTGGAAAATTTTTTAGGTCAGCTCGGAACGTGTCCCTCAATTGTTTCCATTTTTTTTTTACAGACGCGACTGAAAAATATAAAAATTGAAGTTTAATTAGTTACGATAATTATGTTGTTTTAAATTGTTTTTAGACCCTGTACTTTAAAAAAGTAAAAGGGTCTATTAATTTAGTGCAAATGACAGATGTATGTAACACCCAGAAGGAAGCGTGGTAGACCCCACAAAGTATATATATTCTGACTCAGGACGACGAGCTGAGTTGATATAGTCATGTCCGTCCGTCCGTCTGTCCGTCTGTGTGTATGTGTGTCTGTCCGTCTGTCTGTATGAACACCTAGATCTCAGCATCTATAAGAGCTAAAGACACCACCTTTCCGGATTTAGGTAGTCAGCTAATGCAAGCAGATCAAGTTTGTTTCAAACTTTTAATATCTCGCCTCCTTCATCCGCCAATGTTCAAAAATCTACACCTACCTCAAAAATCTCTAAAACTTTATACGCCACAGCAGCCATAATAATAGCGCTACTGACTTGTAATTTGGCATGTACGTATTCTATGGAATTCTCCACCGATGCTATAAATTTATTTATGATTTGAATTAGAAATAGCGAAGATATGCAAGAAACAATTTTTTTCAAAATGCATATATGTGCCACTGCAGCCACAATAATAAAGCTACAGACTTGTAATTTAAAATGTACGTAGCCTATTGAATTATCCATCGATGTTGTGAATTACATTACAAACGGAGAAGAAACAGCGAAGTTATGCAGCAGTAAATTATTTTATAAATATTTGTAAGCGCCACTACAGCCACAGTTTAAAAGCTACAGACTTGAGATTTGGCATGTACGTAGCCTATGGCATTATCCATCAATGCTGTGAATTACATTACGAACAGAAAAGAAACAGCGAAGATAGATCAGACAAACAAGCCACCTAGATCTTGCAGACTATAAGAGCTATATATACCATTTTTTTGGTATTTAGGTTGTCCTATACAGCAATCAGACCAAGTTTGTTTCGGTTTTTTATACCCTGTGCCCATTTGAAAAATGGGAAAAACAGGGTTAATAACTTTGTGCGAATGTATGTAACAGGCAGAAGGAGGCGTGGCAGACCCCACAAACTATATTTATTCTTGATCAGGAAGACGAGCTGAGTCGATTTAGCCCTGTCTGTCTGTCTGTCTGTCTATTTGGATGAACGCGTCGATCTCAGCAACCAAAAATCAATAAAACTCACACAACCTCGTGTTTTTTACCATAAAAAGTTGAATAACAAGCGTAATATTAAACATAGAAGATTGTTATATGGAACATAAGCTCTCTTGTATTATATTTAACTATCCTGAAAAGCGCAGTGAAATCGGTTAAGAAACACAGGAGATATAAGCTTCACAATAGTTGAACTTAAAAGTTCAAACACAAGCGTAATATTAATCATAGAATGTTGTTATTTGGTATATATACTCTCTTCTATTTAATTTAACTATTCTAAAAAGCGCATTGAAATCGGTCAATAAACAACGTAGATAAAAGTTACGCAATTGGCAGCGCAGCCCAACAGCGCAGCAGCAGCAGCGCAGCTGGCGCACGTAAAAAGGGAAGAAGAGGAAGTACTGCTGATACGCTTAGTGTGACAGTTTTATAAAATTTTATATAAAATAAAAGGCACAGGGTATTCTACAGTCGGGCCCGTCCGACTGATCTGTCCCGTCCGACTGATCTGCCCTGTCCAAATTTTTTATAACTCCGCTCATTTCTCCGGTAACCGAAAAACCAATTTAGGAACAGTTGGCAGTTTTAAAGCTACAGTTTAATAGCTAATGACTTAGGGTGATGTCACAGTGAGAGCGAGAAGCGAAGCGAAGCGAGCAGCGTGGCCAAACGACAAGCGAGCGAAGCGAGAGTATGACACAGTGAGAGCGATGCGAGAAGCGGCGCGGTCTTTTTAAATAATGAAGTGAACGTGATGAATTCGGACGACGACTAACTTTAACCCGCTTAACTGCTATAGGAGTGAAAAAGGAGCATTTAATAATTTATATCATGCCTTACGAAATCCCCCAGAACATTTTAATTAATAATAGCATTGCTGTTAGTTTTTAATATGTTAATTTCTTATATATTTTTGTATATATTATTGATTAATATATCATGGTATTTATGGATTTAGGATCGGTTTAGGAAGTATAATCAATTAAAAATTCATAAGATATTTTATGTATTTCCATTCTGCATAATAATTTCTGAGCTGATTTGAAAATAAACGGTAATTAGTGCGCACAGTACGCAACAATGCTCTCTCAAAACGCACGCTCCGAGTGCGTTGAGCGATAAAGCAGTTTCGAAATCGCTCTCTCGCGTTGACTCGCAACTCGCTTCGCTCTCACTGTGACATCTTTCGAGCGATTTCATACGAAAGAGGTAGCACTGGTTTATCGCCTCTCGCTTCGCTTCGCTTCTCGCTCTCACTGTGACATCACCCTTAGGATGTGGCATGTACGTAGTCTATGACAATCTCCACCGATTCTGTGAATTACATTACGATCGGATAAGAATCAGCGAAGAAAACACAAAGTACAGGGTCTCATACAGTCGGTTGCGTCCGACTGTAGATCCGTCCTTACTGGTTTTTTATATTTCAGATATCTCGCTACTGGCGCTTCAGTTAAATTTTTGTTCTTTAACTTTCGAATGGGTGCTTCAACGGTTCGTTGTATTGTGCTAGAGACATGTGAAGCTTTGTGGACAGTTTTGCAGCCTGAACATATGCCTGTGCCCACAGAACAAAATTTAAAAAAAATTGCCGATCAGTATTGGAATATTTGGGATTTTCCAAATTGTGTTTGATCTACTGATGGAAAGCACATACGTCTTAAATGCCCAGCGAACTCAGGATCAATGTTTTATATTTATAAAAAATTTTTTTCAATTGTGCTGCAGGGAGTCGCTGATGCAAAATGTAAATTTGTCACTATCGAAGTTGGTGGTTATGGACGTCAAAGTGATGATGGAACTTTTGCTTCCTCAGCGATTTATACAATGAAAAATTCTGGAGACTTAAATTTTCCGCAGGATTCCAATTTGCCAAATACCACAATATCTATGCCATATGTGTTGCTTGCAGATGAAGCATATCCGCTTTTGGAGTGGGTTCTTCGACCATATGCCAGAAGAAATCTAACATTGGAAAACGAATATTTCAATCGGCGTTTGTCCAGAGCACAAAGGTGTGTGAAATGTGCATTCGGCATAATTAACTCCAAATGGAGAATATTATGGAAGCCAATTGAAACGACACCACCAAACGCAGAAATTATTGTTAAAGCTATTTGTATATTGCACAATACAATGCTAGATTTAGAAGATCTGGACACTCACATGGCAGAGGGAGAAAAATTTATAAGCAACACACCAAAAAATATATTGGAAAGTTCAAAGAAAAGAGGTCGAATAATCAGAGACACATTTCGTTCTTATGTTTGCAGCAACAGAAATGCTGATAATATTTAAGTTTACGATTATATAATTATTTTATTTTGTATTAATATTAATTAAATTACTTACCATCAACATGTAATTCATTTGCAATTTCACTCCAATTTTGGTCAACAATGTGCCTATTATGGTATAATTTATTTTGCTGGTCAGGCAGCGTTTTTTAAAAACAGCTGCAATTAATTTTTCGTTGAATACGGACATTTTTACAATATATTTGCATCCGCCAAATCACGCGTCACAACTAAACGTTTGCATGCGCGGCGCCAAAGCATAGAAAAATAAAACAAAGAAAAATTGAAAATGAACGGTAAAATAGCAAGCGATTCGTCTTCAAATTCAGTACTGCACCGTTTCTAGAATATCGCTTGCGTTTCGTCTTCATCTTCGTCTTCGTCTCGGCGCGCACTATGTTTGCGAACGAGCGAATTCATACAAATCGTTCGTGCACAGTTTTTCGTCTTCAGCTTCGTCTTCGTCTTCGTCTCAGCGCGCACTATGTTTTATGCCTCACTGTGTCATACTCTCGCTTCGCTCGCTTGTCGTTTGGCCTCGCTGCTCGCTTCGCTTCGCTTCTCGCTCTCACTGTGACATCACCCTAACTCGGAATAAAATTTGCTGAATTTTGAATATAATATGTCTATACTAGTTACCAAAAAAGAAAATACGTACAACTAAGTACTGCAAGCAATTAGCCTGCAATTGCAAGCAATTGCAAACCATCGTACAAGAAACGCCAACAACAATCTACAAGCAACGCAGAAATTAGCATTGTTTCGTACGATCGAACGACAAAGTCCCGACGGCAAAAGCAAGCGCACATGCAAGCATTGTTTATTTTTAATATTTAGTTACAACTTAAAACTCTTTCCTAATTTTTCTCATTTTTTGGCGGTAAGGCAATATAAGAAAAAAGAAAGAGTATTAATATTGCTGCTAAAGCGGCCCATCCATGGCACATATGTTTGGCAATCCGTGTTGGATTTGACGAAAAATTTCTCGTGGATGGCGTTGCTCACAAACAAATTTCGTGATTGCCAACTTGTTTGCGCAAGATAGAAACGTTTCTATCACAGTGTCATCATCCGTAGACATGTTGAGCGGCTGAGAATTATTTGCGAATGATGTTTGAAAGAATATTTGTCCTCGTTGGTGGCAAACTGTCTTCTCTTTTATCAATCACGGATTGCCAAACAAATGTGCCGTGGATGGGCCGCTTAAGCGAATGAACAAAGCGAATGCCCAACGTCCAGAATCCAAATTGAAGATTCTTAAATATTAAAATTGTAAGCGAAGGCAAATCATTCAAATTCTTATCAGCCAACACATATAGAAGCACACTTACCCACTGGACCAGGCAGCGAAGGTTCGCCAAAAACTATCGTAAACGAACTCGCAAACGAAAGAAAAAGCGAAGCTAGTCGCTCGTATGTTCTCTTCTCCGCGACGTTTTTCGTTTCGTTCGCACTCAGCGACGCGCAATCGTTCCTTCTCTGTCTCTGTCGTTCCCTCTCACGCACTCGCTGGTTGCGTCGTTGTTGTGAATTTTTCGTATTCTCTTTTCATTTGCGTTTTCGGCTTGTTAATCGCGACAGACGCGCATAAAATTTGTGGTGAAATAAGGAAATAGTTTGATGGTAAGTATTTAATAAATTTATAATTATTCAATTGTGCTATTGTTTGTGCAATATAAAAATGTGATCATTTTTATTAAAAACAATAACTATAATTCAATCATTTTATTGTTTCAATTGCGCTTTTATTTATTTCCATTTTTATTCGCAGCTCCAAACGAAAACTGTTAAACTACCAAATAAAATGTGCTATAATGTTATGTTATGTGTATGTGCAATAAAAATTTGAGGAAATAAAATAAAATTTGGTATGCAATTAAAAATGTATTTTATTTAATAAAAACCAGAATGGGCGGAGCAGATCAGTCGGACGGGCCCGACTGTCTTATACCCTGTGCCAAATCTCGCGCTGCGCGCTCGCAAATACAGTATAAAATGTATTGAAATATTTTACATATTATTTAATTTATTTATATTTTATGTTTATTAACCGATTTCAATGCGCTTGTCGAGATAGTTAAATACTTCAGCAGTACTTCCTCCTCTTCCCGTTATACGTGCGTCAGCTGCGCTGCTGCTGCTGCGCTGCTGAGCTGCGCTGCCAATTGCGTAGCGTATATCTACTTTGTTTATTAACCGATATCAATGCGTTTTTCAGGATAGGTAAATATAGTGGAAGAGAGTATATATACCAAATAACAACATTCTATTATTAATATAACGCTTGTTTCTGAACTTTTAAGTTCAACTATTGTGAAGCTTATATCTCCTGTGTTTCTTAACCGATTTCAATGCGCTTTTAATGATAGTTAAATATAATACAAGAGAGCTCAAGTTCCAAATAACAACTACTATGTTCAATATTACGCTTGTTATTCAACTTTTTATGTTCAAAAACACGAGGTTGTTAGGGTTTTATTGATTTTTGGGCGTCAAAGGGGCGTGGCATCCAATTTTCGAAATAAACTTGATATGCGTAAGATAACTACCTATCTATAGCAACCAAAACGGCATCTCTAGCTTTTGTAGTTGCTGAGATCGACGCGTTCATCCAAACAGACGGACAGACGGACAGACGGACAGACAGACAGACAGACAGACGGACATCGCTAAATCGACTCCGCTCGTCTCCCTGATCAAGAATATATATAGTTTGTGGGGTCTGCCACGCCTCCTTCTGCCTGTTACATACATTCTGACAAAGTTATTAACCCTGTTTTTCCCATTTTTCAAATGGGCACAGGGTATAAAAAGTATCGCAAAAGGTGCGCAAACAAGTCGCAAAAGATCCGGGTTGCAAAACTTCCACCGATAACGACGACAGGGGGCGGACAATTCGACTCTTCTAAATTAGTTAGGCCTAAAACATAGTGCGCGCTGAGACGAAGACGAAGACGAAGACGAAGCTGAAGCTGAAGACGAAAAACTGTGCACGAACGATTTGTATGAATTCGCTCGTTCGCAAACATAGTGCGCGCCGAGACGAAGACGAAGACGAAACGCAAGCGAAAATCTAGAAACGGTGCAGTACTGAATTTGAAGACGAATCGCTTGCTTTTCAGCCGTTTATTTTAAATAATTATTGCATTTACGTCACATTTAGCTTTTTAGCTGGCATATTAGGGCTTTTATTAAAAGTAGTCAACTTTTTTTATAATGCTAGGTTAATTTGGTGCCAACATATAATCAAATGTTCTCTATTTTTACTCTTGTGTATTAAAAACAAAATTTTTCAACTTGGCGCAGCTCATCAAACAAGTGCTAAAATTCGCCGAGTGTTTTTCTTCGTAAATTAATAGCGTATATTTTTTTAAACACATTTCTTTAACATTTGAATTAAAAAAATTAATTTTTCTGCAAGAGAAGGTATTATTATTAGGTATTATTATGAGAAATCCATTGCGACCAGCATAACAAAACGCAACGAATTCGTCTTGCACTATGCATTCAATTCGCTTACTCGCAACGCAAGCAATTCGTCTTCAGCTTCGTCTTCATCTTCGTCTTCGCTTACAGCGCGCACTATGTTTGTACCCTTACTCTATGCATGCAACCTTGGTGTTATCGCATTTAAAAGTTGCAATCGCTATACAGAATTATCGGTGAAATTGGCATAAATTTATACCTGTTTATACTGAGTGATGCCTCACCACAAAATAGTTATCCGGCAGAGTTTGCCAAAAGCAGTGTTTAAAAAACTACGAAAACTGTCGTAGTTTTTCATTGTGCTTATACTGCGACTACGAGTTTTTTCGCAGTTGCTGTCACAGAAGCGACAAAAATGAAAATGCGATCGACAGCCTACAGCAGCCGCTGAATTTGGCTGCTGTGGGCTTCGATTGGAAACCGGTTTGGCACGCGACAGGCAGCCTAGAATTCCTAAGAATTGGTTGTGTGTACTCCGTACCCTTTAAAGTGGGTGAAAAGGGTATATACTTTGCAAAATTAATTAAAATAATATACAAATTTTAATATTATGGTATTTTATTTTTAACAAATCAATAGCTTGGAAACTGTGGCTACAGCAGCTTTTTGCGGTTTACGGGGGAAGGGAAGGAGGTATCCAAAATCTAAAACAAACTCGTGCTGCTTATTGATATTTTTTGGTCTAAAAACAGAATTGATTTCGCTTACTGCACGTGTTTCGACAACCCAACTGTTGTTGAAATGAAATTTCAAGAAAAAATCTGGCAAACTGGCAAGCACACAGTGGGCAATTTGGCATTAGGTTAACATTAATAAAATAAATTAACATAATATTTTATGAATAATATTGTATGCCAAGCAATTTTTAATTTATCAGCAAAAAATCAAAATCAATCATTTTTATACATATCAATTGTAAATATTTTAAATTTGTTTATATAATATTGATGTACAAAAATCTCGCGGGCTATCGCCCGCAAGACATGACAGTCGGGCAAGTCCGACTGTCTTATACCCTGTACCAAAGATCAGCCTTGCCAGTACAGCATTCTATTTAAAATATATTTTGAATCTTATTCAATTTATATTCCGAATACCAACTTTCTATGTTGAATAAAAATATTTTATTTATATTATTTTTCGCCGCTCGAATCCGCTAACGATTAATAAATATAATCGATACCCAGGGAACATCACGAGGAGGGCAATGGTATATCGGGATATTATTATATGTAGCATAGCCTACTACTGCTTACATATACATCAAAATTATATTAAAAAAAAAAAAACAAATATCTTTCATTAATCCTAATTCTTTTAATAATGGACCGATATAATTGAAATTTTTAAAATTGATATAATAAATATAATATAATATATATAGATATTAATCATCTCCACAGTTCGTAGAAGAAAGAATTTATTTAAATAGATTTATATGTCTTAAATTTGTCAATGTATTATATTTATGGCCATTGTTCGCGGTAGGGGCGTGGTATCCAAAATTTGGAATAAACTTGTTCTGCGTATGGTATACACCTTTCAAAAATGACCAAAACGGCTGCTCTAGCTCTTATAGTTGCTGAGATCGACGCGTTCATACAGACGGACAGACAGACAGACAGGGCTAAATCAACTCTGCTCGTCCCCCTGATCAAGGATATATATACTTTGTGGGGTCTACCACGTCTCTTTCTGCCTGTTACATACATTCTGACAAAGTTAATAACCCTGTATTTCCCATTTTTCAATGGTTACAGGGTATAAAAATATGTATATAAAATATAAAATATCATTTTGAAAAATGACCTAATAATACTTTGATTTTTTACAAGTTAGTATTTAAATGCCGCTAGCGAGGCCAAAGTGCCCACTGTGGAGGGAAGACGCTAAGGCGCGACTTAGGCAGAAATGAGTGGAATATGAAAAATATAGGAAAATTATTGTTGTAATTTGCTTTGCATACGAGAGAGAGAGAGCGATTACACATACGGGCTGGCTCTCTCCATAAGCAAGAGCAACAGCGCTCTGATAAAGAGCAGAGTGAGCTATGGAGTGGGAACCTCTGCCTTACAGTTTATAAATTTAACCAGTAAGGAATTAACCGACTACACCCGGTACTTTGTATTTTCTTCGCTGTTTCTTATCGTAATGTTATTCAGAGCACCGGTGGATTTTTGACGTGGACTACGTACCTGCTATATCCTAAATCATTAGCTGTAAAATTGTAACTTTAAAACTGAAATCTGTTGCTAAATTGTTTTGTTCCCAAACAAACTTGATCTGATTGCTGCATAGGAGAACCTAAATACCAAAAAATGGTATTTCTAGATTTCATAGTTTGCAAGATTTAAGTGACTTCTTTATCTAATATATCTTTGGTGTTTCTTTGCCGTTTATAATGTAATTGACAGCAGTGATGGATAAAAGGCTGCGTAAATGCCAAATACCAAGTCTATAACTCTCAAACTGTGGCTGTAGTGGCGTTTAAAAATATTTATAAAAACCAGAATGGACGGAGCAGATCAGTCGGACGGGCCCGACTGTCTTATACCCTGTGCCAAAGCTCGCGCTGCACGCTCGCAAATACAGTATAAAACCAGTAAGGACGGATCTACAGTCGGACGCAACCGACTGTATGAGACCCTGTACTTTGTGTTTTCTTCGCTGATTCTTATCCGATCGTAATGTAATTCACAGAATCGGTGGAGATTGTCATAGACTACGTACATGCCACATCCTAAGTCATTAGCTATTAAACTGTAGCTTTAAAACTGCCAACTGTTCCTAAATTGGTTTTTCGGTTACCGGAGAAATGAGCGGAGTTATAAAAAATTTGGACAGGGCAGATCAGTCGGACGGGACAGATCAGTCGGACGGGCCCGACTGTAGAATACCCTGTGCCTTTTATTTTATATAAAATTTTATAAAACTGTCACACTAAGCGTATCAGCAGTACTTCCTCTTCTTCCCTTTTTACGTGCGCCAGCTGCGCTGCTGCTGCTGCGCTGTTGGGCTGCGCTGCCAATTGCGTAACTTTTATCTACGTTGTTTATTGACCGATTTCAATAGAATAGTTAAATTAAATAGAAGAGAGTATATATACCAAATAACAACATTCTATGATTAATATTACGCTTGTGTTTGAACTTTTAAGTTCAACTATTGTGAAGCTTATATCTCCTGTGTTTCTTAACCGATTTCACTGCGCTTTTCAGGATAGTTAAATATAATACAAGAGAGCTTATGTTCCATATAACAATCTTCTATGTTTAATATTACGCTTGTTATTCAACTTTTTATGGTAAAAAACACGAGGTTGTGTGAGTTTTATTGATTTTTGGGCGTAAAGGGGGCGTGGCATCAACAATTTGAAATAAACTTGATCTGCGTAAGATAACTTCCTATCTATAGCAACCAAAACGGCATCTCTAGCTTTTGTAGTTGCTGAGATCGACGCGTTCATCCAAACAGACAGACAGACAGACAGACAGACAGACAGGGCTAAATCGACTCAGCTCGTCTTCCTGATCAAGAATAAATATAGTTTGTGGGGTCTGCCACGCCTCCTTCTGCCTGTTACATACATTCGCACAAAGTTATTAACCCTGTTTTTCCCATTTTTCAAATGGGCACAGGGTATAAAAAACCGAAACAAACTTGGTCTGATTGCTGTATAGGACAACCTAAATACCAAAAAAATGGTATATATAGCTCTTATAGTCTGCAAGATCTAGGTGGCTTGTTTGTCTGATCTATCTTCGCTGTTTCTTTTCTGTTCGTAATGTAATTCACAGCATTGATGGATAATGCCATAGGCTACGTACATGCCAAATCTCAAGTCTGTAGCTTTTAAACTGTGGCTGTAGTGGCGCTTACAAATATTTATAAAATAATTTACTGATGCATAACTTCGCTGTTTCTTCTCCGTTTGTAATGTAATTCACAACATCGATGGATAATTCAATAGGCTACGTACATTTTAAATTACAAGTCTGTAGCTTTATTATTGTGGCTGCAGTGGCACATATATGCATTTTGAAAAAAATTGTTTCTTGCATATCTTCGCTATTTCTAATTCAAATCATAAATAAATTTATAGCATCGGTGGAGAATTCCATAGAATACGTACATGCCAAATTACAAGTCAGTAGCGCTATTATTATGGCTGCTGTGGCGTATAAAGTTTTAGAGATTTTTGAGGTAGGTGTAGATTTTTGAACATTGGCGGATGAAGGAGGCGAGATATTAAAAGTTTGAAACAAACTTGATCTGCTTGCATTAGCTGACTACCTAAATCCGGAAAGGTGGTGTCTTTAGCTCTTATAGATGCTGAGATCTAGGTGTTCATACAGACAGACGGACAGACACACAGACACACAGACGGACAGACGGACAGACGGACGGACGGACGGACGGACATGACTATATCAACTCAGCTCGTCGTCCTGAGTCAGAATATATATACTTTGTGGGGTCTACCACGCTTCCTTCTGGGTGTTACATACATCTGTCATTTGCACTAAATTAATAGACCCTTTTACTTTTTTAAAGTACAGGGTCTAAAAAACCAGTAAGGACGGTTCTACAGTCGGACGCAACCGACTGTATGAGACCCTGTACTTTGTGTTTTCTTCGCTGATCGTAATGTAATTCACAGAATCGGTGGAGATTGTCATAGACTACGTACATGCCACATCCTAAGTCATTAGCTATTAAACTGTAGCTTTAAAACTGCCAACTGTTCCTAAATTGGTTTTTCGGTTACCGGAGAAATGAGCGGAGTTATAAAAAATTTGGACAGGGCAGATCAGTCGGACGGGACAGATCAGTCGGACGGGCCCGACTGTAGAATACCCTGTGCCTTTTATTTTATATAAAATTTTATAAAACTGTCACACTAAGCGTATCAGCAGTACTTCCTCTTCTTCCCTTTTTACGTGCGCCAGCTGCGCTGCTGCTGCTGCGCTGTTGGGCTGCGCTGCCAATTACGTAACTTTTATCTACGTTGTTTATTGACCGATTTCAATGCGCTTTTTAGAATAGTTAAATTAAATAGAAGAGAGTATATATACCAAATAACAACATTCTATGATTAATATTACGCTTGTGTTTGAACTTTTAAGTTCAACTATTGTGAAGCTTATATCTCCTGTGTTTCTTAACCGATTTCACTGCGCTTTTCAGGATAGTTAAATATAATACAAGAGAGCTTATGTTCCATATAACAATCTTCTATGTTTAATATTACGCTTGTTATTCAACTTTTTATGGTAAAAAACACGAGGTTGTGTGAGTTTTATTGATTTTTGGGCGTAAAGGGGGCGTGGCATCAACAATTTGAAATAAACTTGATCTGCGTAAGATAACTTCCTATCTATAGCAACCAAAACGGCATCTCTAGCTTTTGTAGTTGCTGAGATCGACGCGTTCATCCAAACAGACAGACAGACAGACAGACAGACAGACAGACAGGGCTAAATCGACTCAGCTCGTCTTCCTGATCAAGAATAAATATAGTTTGTGGGGTCTGCCACGCCTCCTTCTGCCTGTTACATACATTCGCACAAAGTTATTAACCCTGTTTTTCCCATTTTTCAAATGGGCACAGGGTATAAAAAACCGAAACAAACTTGGTCTGATTGCTGTATAGGACAACCTAAATACCAAAAAAATGGTATATATAGCTCTTATAGTCTGCAAGATCTAGGTGGCTTGTTTGTCTGATCTATCTTCGCTGTTTCTTTTCTGTTCGTAATGTAATTCACAGCATTGATGGATAATGCCATAGGCTACGTACATGCCAAATCTCAAGTCTGTAGCTTTTAAACTGTGGCTGTAGTGGCGCTTACAAATATTTATAAAATAATTTACTGCTGCATAACTTCGCTGTTTCTTCTCCGTTTGTAATGTAATTCACAACATCGATGGATAATTCAATAGGCTACGTACATTTTAAATTACAAGTCTGTAGCTTTATTATTGTGGCTGCAGTGGCACATATATGCATTTTGAAAAAAATTGTTTCTTGCATATCTTCGCTATTTCTAATTCAAATCATAAATAAATTTATAGCATCGGTGGAGAATTCCATAGAATACGTACATGCCAAATTACAAGTCAGTAGCGCTATTATTATGGCTGCTGTGGCGTATAAAGTTTTAGAGATTTTTGAGGTAGGTGTAGATTTTTGAACATTGGCGGATGAAGGAGGCGAGATATTAAAAGTTTGAAACAAACTTGATCTGCTTGCATTAGCTGACTACCTAAATCCGGAAAGGTGGTGTCTTTAGCTCTTATAGATGCTGAGATCTAGGTGTTCATACAGACAGACGGACAGACACACAGACACACAGACGGACAGACGGACAGACGGACGGACGGACGGACGGACATGACTATATCAACTCAGCTCGTCGTCCTGAGTCAGAATATATATACTTTGTGGGGTCTACCACGCTTCCTTCTGGGTGTTACATACATCTGTCATTTGCACTAAATTAATAGACCCTTTTACTTTTTTAAAGTACAGGGTCTAAAAAACCAGTAAGGACGGATCTACAGTCGGACGCAACCGACTGTATGAGACCCTGTACTTTGTGTTTTCTTCGCTGATCGTAATGTAATTCACAGAATCGGTGGAGATTGTCATAGACTACGTACATGCCACATCCTAAGTCATTAGCTATTAAACTGTAGCTTTAAAACTGCCAACTGTTCCTAAATTGGTTTTTCGGTTACCGGAGAAATGAGCGGAGTTATAAAAAATTTGGACAGGGCAGATCAGTCGGACGGGACAGATCAGTCGGACGGGCCCGACTGTAGAATACCCTGTGCCTTTTATTTTATATAAAATTTTATAAAACTGTCACACTAAGCGTATCAGCAGTACTTCCTCTTCTTCCCTTTTTACGTGCGCCAGCTGCGCTGCTGCTGCTGCGCTGTTGGGCTGCGCTGCCAATTACGTAACTTTTATCTACGTTGTTTATTGACCGATTTCAATGCGCTTTTTAGAATAGTTAAATTAAATAGAAGAGAGTATATATACCAAATAACAACATTCTATGATTAATATTACGCTTGTGTTTGAACTTTTAAGTTCAACTATTGTGAAGCTTATATCTCCTGTGTTTCTTAACCGATTTCACTGCGCTTTTCAGGATAGTTAAATATAATACAAGAGAGCTTATGTTCCATATAACAATCTTCTATGTTTAATATTACGCTTGTTATTCAACTTTTTATGGTAAAAAACACGAGGTTGTGTGAGTTTTATTGATTTTTGGGCGTAAAGGGGGCGTGGCATCAACAATTTGAAATAAACTTGATCTGCGTAAGATAACTTCCTATCTATAGCAACCAAAACGGCATCTCTAGCTTTTGTAGTTGCTGAGATCGACGCGTTCATCCAAACAGACAGACAGACAGACAGACAGGGCTAAATCGACTCAGCTCGTCTTCCTGATCAAGAATATATATAGTTTGTGGGGTCTGCCACGCCTCCTTCTGCCTGTTACATACATTCGCACAAAGTTATTAACCCTGTTTTTCCCATTTTTCAAATGGGCACAGGGTATAAAAAACCGAAACAAACTTGGTCTGATTGCTGTATAGGACAACCTAAATACCAAAAAAATGGTATATATAGCTCTTATAGTCTGCAAGATCTAGGTGGCTTGTTTGTCTGATCTATCTTCGCTGTTTCTTTTCTGTTCGTAATGTAATTCACAGCATTGATGGATAATGCCATAGGCTACGTACATGCCAAATCCCAAGTCTGTAGCTTTTAAACTGTGGCTGTAGTGGCGCTTACAAATATTTATAAAATAATTTACTGCTGCATAACTTCGCTGTTTCTTCTCCGTTTGTAATGTAATTCACAACATCGATGGATAATTCAATAGGCTACGTACATTTTAAATTACAAGTCTGTAGCTTTATTATTGTGGCTGCAGTGGCACATATATGCATTTTGAAAAAAATTGTTTCTTGCATATCTTCGCTATTTCTAATTCAAATCATAAATAAATTTATAGCATTGGTGGAGAATTCCATAGAATACGTACATGCCAAATTACAAGTCAGTAGCGCTATTATGGCTGCTGTGGCGTATAAAGTTTTAGAGATTTTTGAGGTAGGTGTAGATTTTTGAACATTGGCGGATGAAGGAGGCGAGATATTAAAAGTTTGAAACAAACTTGATCTGCTTGCATTAGCTGACTACCTAAATCCGGAAAGGTGGTGTCTTTAGCTCTTATAGATGCTGAGATCTAGGTGTTCATACAGACAGACGGACAGACACACAGACGGACAGACGGACGGACGGACATGACTATATCAACTCAGCTCGTCGTCCTGAGTCAGAATATATATACTTTGTGGAGTCTACCACGCTTCCTTCTGGGTGTTACATACATCTGTCATTTGCACTAAATTAATAGACCCTTTTACTTTTTTAAAGTACAGGGTCTAATGAATTTAAATATTTTACATATAATTTAATATACTTATATTTTGTGTTTATTAACCTATTTCAATGCGCTTTTCGAGATAGTTAAATATAATAGAAGAGAATATATATTCAATAATAACAACATTCTATGATTAATATTACGCTTGCTATTTAACTAACTAACGTCAAATATTCAAACACACGTACAATTCAAGCGCCAAGAAACATGCTTGGTATTGCTATCCCTCTCGCACGCTATTCCCACACATAAACCGGCTGCGCTTGCAATGCATGCTGTATTACGTCGCTTATATCTCGTTTGTTTATAAACCGATTTCAATGCGCTCAGGACAGTTAAATATAATATAAAATAATATATATTCAATAATAACAACATTCTATGATTAATATTACGCTTGTTTCTGAACTTTTAAGTTCACCTATTGTGAAGCTTATATCTCCTGTGTTTCTTAACCGATTTCAATGCGCTTCTCAGGATAGTTAAATATAATACAAGAGAGCTTATGTTCCAAATAACAACCTTCTATGTTTAATATTACGCTTGTTATTTTTTGTGTTAAAAATTCGAGGTTATGAGTTTTATTGATTTTTGGGCGTAAAGGAGGCGTGGCATCCAATTTTCGAAATAAACTTGATCTGCGTAAAATAACTACCTATCTATAGCAACTAAAACGGCATCTCTAGCTTTTGTAGTTGCTGAGAACGACGCGTTCATACAGACAGACGGACATCGCTAAATCAACTAAGCTCGTCTCCCTGATCAAGAATATATATACTTTGTGGGTCTGCCACGCCTCCTTCTGCCTGTTACATACATTCTGACAAAGTTATTAACCCTGTTTTTCCCATTTTCAAATGGGCACAGGGTATAAAAATTGTCTATGGAATAACTGCTGCTGAAAATAGGCCAAACTGGCGACACTGCTGTTAACTGTGGACCGTTCATTGCATTGAACAATACAACTCTAATAAATACTGCTGATAAGCTTTATAATATAGTATGTACATATTTGATAAAAAAAAATAAATAAATAAAACTACTGTGCTAAAAATATAAATAAAAGTTTTTTTTTATATATTTATTTTTGAATTTATATACAGCAAACAATTTAGTCAGGTTTTCAGCAGCGCTGCATATTCTAAGAAAAAACTATGGAATAGGTGTTTTGCCCTTAGATTTTCTTTGTTATTCAAATTGGTTTTAGGTTTTCATAACTTCACAAGCAATATAACAAATGATTGACTCAAAGTTCCTAGGAGCTTAATCAGCATATGCAAATCAGTCTTAACTGAACCCCATTTGGTATCAAATTAAGACTGTTGTTGGCTTTCAATTAGCTGTTTGTTTAATATCACAGCTGCAAGAAAATTCGTCGACTATTTTTCTTTCGCTGCAGCCGCCTCATCCTCCTTTTTCTTTTGCTTTTCACGCATTACTTCAGCATCTCTGCAATTGAGAAATCATTAATACTACAACGTACGCACGGGACAGTTACATACATTCACCTGGCCTTACGCTGCTCTACAGTCATGCCATCACTTCGCTTGCCTCTACTTTGTTCAGCCTGCTTTTTTTGATTTTTGGCGCGTGCCAAGTCTCGTTGGTTGCCTCCTGAAAGATAAACCGATAGACCACGAAATATTTATTGGACTTTGTTTTTCTTTACGCAACTCTACAAGTGATTTCCATAGGGGCTAGGAAATACACATACACGCTAAGCATGTATAGATAGATTCTAGTGTTTTTAATGGATTTTAACCAGTTAAATGGGCATAATCTAATGCATAAAAATAATAATAATAAAATAATAATTTTAATTTGAACTTCACTTACGTGTCATTTCTTTTAGGTATCAGTCTGAGCTAATCAATTTTGGCCCTAATATTAAGTATTAGTAGTAATAACTTGTACAATTTGTGCTAGAGATGAAAATCGAACTGTTAAATGGATTTTTTAATGTATTGTATTTTGATATCCATACATTTTTCTGCACTGTTTACAGGAAATGGTTATTTATGCTAAATTTGAGCACATCTCGTGTTTTCTAGTGGTGACATTAAACGCCTGGGTAACGATGTACGACAAGTTAGCAACGCTAGATTAGCATCGTACGAAAAAAATGGGACATTGAACACGGGACAATTTCAGGTATATGTGTAATATATTTTAAAATCGCATATAGCAAAAATATTATATATATTAACTATAATAATAATAATTATATGTAATTATTTTTTGTTAGACCCTGTACTTTAAAAAAGTAAAAGGGTCTATTAATTTAGTGCAAATGACAGCTGTGTGTAACAGGCAGAAGGAAGCGTGGTAGACCCCACAAAGTATATACTATAATCTGACTCAGGGCGACGAGCTGAGTTGATATAGCCATGTCCGTCTGTCCGTATGAACACCTAGATCTCAGCAACTATAAGAGCTAAAGACACCACCTATCCGGATTTAGGTAGTCAGCTAATGCAAGCAGATCAAGTTTGTTTCAAACTTTTGATAACCCGCCTTCTTCATCCGCGAATCATAAAAAATATACACCTATGTACCTCAAAAATCTCTAAAACTATAATCGCCCACAGCAGCCACAATAAAAAAGCTACAGACTTGCAATTTGGCATGTACGTAGTCTATGGCATTCTCCACCGATGCTTTAAATCAAATTATGATTTAAAATAGAAATAGCGAAGATATGCAATAGACAATGTTTTTGGAAATGTATTTATGTGCAACTGCAGCCATAATATTACAGCTACAGATTTGTAATTTGGCATGTAAGTCGCCTATTGAATTATCTATCGATGCTGTGAACTACATTGCAAACGGAGAAGAAACAGCTAAGTTATGCAGCAGTAAATTGTTTTAAAAATGTAAGTAAAAGCCACTACAGCCACAGTTTAAAAGCTATAGACTTGCGATTTGGCATGTACGTAGCCTATGGCATTATCCATCAATGCTGTGAATTACATTACGAACAGAAAAGAAACAGCGAAGATAGATCAGACAAACAAGCACGAAGTCTATGGCATTGTCCATCAATGCTGTGAATTACATTACGAACAAAGAAGAAACAGCGAAGATAGATCAGACAAAGAAGCCACCTAGATCTTGCAGACTATAAGAGCTAGAAATACCATTTTTGGGCATTTAGGTTCTCCTATGCAGCAATCATATCAAGTTTGCTTGGGTTTTTTGATAACTTCCTCCGCTAACCGAAAAACCAATTTAGCTACTGTTTACAGTTTTAAAGCTTCAGTTTTGAAGCTAAGGATTTGGGATGTGGCATGTACGTAGTCTATGACAATCCCCATCGATGCTGTGAATTACATTACCATCGGATAAGAAACAGCGAAGAAAACACAAAGTACAGGGTCTCCTACAGTCGGTTGCGTCCGACTGTAGCTCCGTCCTTACTGGTTTTTTTTTATAAACAAATACAATTTTTAAATATTTTTTTTCTTAGTGTGCTGTTACCATTTATAATAACTTTTACCATAGGGTATTTTAATATTTCCAGAAAAAACATATAAAAATTAAGATATACGAAGCCAAACGATAGGGTAAATGAACGTAATGGTGGTTATACTCCTCTGGATTGCAAATCACCTTCTTCTGGCAAACCTTCTTCCCGTCCTTACTCCGTGAATCCGCCATGTGCCGTCCTTTGTGCCAGCTGATTTGAATAGTTTAAAAGCTTGTTAAATGAATGATGGTAATTGAGCGATATATATATATCATATAAAAACTAATAAATAATAGATGGTTTGAAAACAAAATATTATTCAATATTGTATTTTTTTGATAAAATATTGAAAATATATATGTATATTATTTATTGATTTTTTTCTAACAGCCAAACTATCTCATGTTCCATTTTGGTCTGTTGGAATGCAATATTGAACTGACATTGCTAACTAAACGGTCATGTAAAATTTCGATGTTGGTATCGAATCACGAAATGGAATATTCTGCCATAAGCAATCTGTGGGTAGAAGAAGAGCCGCATAATCCAAGATGCGACTATTATGCTGAAGGTGTGGCCGTATCTTGCCTAGTATTTCAATACAATTTAGTATTTTCGATACAAAAATGTGGCATATCGATAACAAATATATATAATATTACAGCTAATCAATTTGCGCGTTTTCTTGTTTGTTTACGTTTGAAATGGCGCGTTTTCTTGTTTGTTTACGTTTGAAATGGCGCGTTTTCTTTTTTGTTTACGTTTGCGCTGGTCGAACAGCTTGTCGCGTGATGCGATTCTTGGTGTGAACACTTGCATCACGTTTGGAATATTCTGTTCAGTGTATAGAGTAACTACCGATAAAGAGCCGAAATGTCCGCCCACTTTTATCGATAGAAACAGTTCTTTAACAGAGATTGGCTCATCTGCTAAATAACAGACGGATTGTCTGTTAAATATCAGGCTCGCTTTCGTAACAATGTTATCTCAACAAAAATATGTTGTTCGTTTGTCTTGATATTGTTATTCTCTACCTACTTGACAACATTCCACCAAAATGAAGACGTTTTGCATTAGTGACTTGTGCTTTGCTTTTTTATATTTTTGAGTTTGACTCTTATTCGCAACGTTGATACTCTTTTAAATTATATTTCGCTGCCGATATATATAAAAAAATTTTAAGAAAGGGTATTGAGCAGTTAGCAATGGGAGCAATAAATCTTGTTCGCCTTGCTTTCGGTGTGAAACGAGTTTGAAGCAGTGGCCTTGACCTCGGTTCTTTCTACGTTTTTTGTTGCTTGGTAGTTCTCATAGTTATTTGCTGTTGCTTAAGTGGCATTGGATAGCTTGTGTGAGGATGTACCTTTTTGATGTATTACGTGTATGCTTTTGTTACAGGTGTAGGTTTCTTAAACATTTATTATGGCCATATTATATTCAAATTTTATTGCGAATTATCGATTATATAAATTTTTATACCCTGTACCCATAGTAAACCCAAGCCTCTTATAGCTGTCCCTCCGAAAAAACATATTTTTGTGTCACGCCTTACGCCTGATACTACGTCCGATGACGATTTTCTACTAGTGGCAACGC